>APFE030298125.1:295165-302665 GCA_000404065.3 Pinus taeda
TATAGAAAGGAGGTATTTTCATTTGTATCATCCAAGAATTGTTCATTTATGTAATGTAAAGGAGGTTTCCCCCTCGAAGTGGATGAATTCTAAGGCGTTGATCTATCTTTTCTATCTTTTCTTGAGCTGGTTTCATAACACTCAACTCCATTGAACTCTCTTCTGGCTAATCAATTCATAAACAAACTAACTGACCTCAACAAACATAATGAATACCATCTCCAAGGTAGAACACAAGCTTTCACATGTTGTCTCATCTTGGTAGATTCACATTTGTTGTCGTTTCACATCTGCTATCGTTTCACACTTTGCATTCTCTTCTTTTGCGTGTTTTCTCATTATTTTTCTTAGCGAGTGATTTTCCTTTCTCAACTACTCTGCAGCCTGTTGACATGACAAGATCATGCACAATGCCCAAATCATTCTCCTCTTCCACACCTTGTCTCCCCTAAGATTCTCCTATCGTACATCATGTGTGTTGACCATGCTCATGCTTCGACAAGGACCGAGACTGCATGCTCATCCTTCACTCAGGGAGCCCATTGTCTAAATTCAATGTTGCACCAATAGTGCCATAAATCCATGAGGGAGATAGGTGGTCAAAAAAATACAATGGCTTGGGTTTACAAACATCTCCCTCTTATCATAGGGATTAGTAGAAAGGGTTGTCACAACTTTATAGGAATAATTTGGACTCGTCTTTGAATAACCTTGAATTCTCCTTTGCCTCATATGGATAGAGATGATATTGAAGCAATGTTGGAGTGATATTTAGCCATGTCCTAGATATACCTCTAGTTCAATTGGGTTTTGATTTTAATTTATTCAAAAATGGGGTCCAAGGCTTTTCTTCCAATTCTTTATTTTCAAACCATCTTCCCCAAATTGGGGAAACCTTATTGCATTTGTTATTCTATGCTCAAAAAGGTGTATAATTAGATTTCCTACCATGGCACTATCTCCATCAAAGTTGTGAGAAAAAACTCTAATTACTTTAAGATTATACCCATGAAACATAGAGAAAATTTCCAACCATCTTGCTTCTTATAGAATGGACATTGTTTCAGGATGTAATTTTCCACTTCGCGTTTAAAGGATTATGCCTTCACTGCCATTGGGAACTTTGTATCAAAAATATTGTAAACTCTTTGATTCTATTAACAATTCATACCTTGAAAAACCATTATATATAAAATTAAAAAGAGAAATACTATTACTAAGTGGAATCATTGTTGTAGTTTTAAATTCACACAAAAATCAATTTTGGCTTCTAGGTTGACACCAACATTATTGAATTGCAAAACATTTCAACCCTAAGCTATCATGAACTAACTCTATGTTTCAAATATGTTTTGCAAACCTTACATCATATGGGTCATAGTTGGAAATTTGTGTAATCTCAGAGCTCAAAATCTTTGTGAATTTACAAATCAAAACATCCCTGTAAAACTAATACATTTCCCTCTTAATGTGTCTAAGCATAGCATACCTAGAGTGTTGTGTATTCCACTTTTCTTTGTCTTTATAAGCATGACCACTACTATGGTTTTTCTTTCATGAGAATGGAGGTCAAATGGTAGAGCTTTGACATGATATACAAATGGCATGAATACAAACTTTGAAGGTGGCATAGGAATGTGTTTGAAAGTGAGTGTTAAACCAGCACTCGAAAAAAAAGCATAAAACGTAGTGACTTTTACCATAAATAAACATTATTTTCTCTTTTGATACATTTGTTTTGGCATGGAGTCATGTCACCAGCACATTAGAATATATTTTCCATTATAATGGGTATACGAATGGTAATGGTAATGGGTTATTTTAGGGCTACCAGCATAGATTTATTTTAAATACGGATCTAATATGAGTTGAGAGGGATCCAATTTCTTCACATGCAATTTTTTTTTTTATGAGCCGACATTATTTAGATGTTTTGTATAGTTATTATTTTTTTATAGATTTAAAAAAAAAATGGTTGACATGAGCAAAATTTCAACTTTGATGATGGACGGACACCCTTACACATCATATTGGGTTATAGAATGAGCCTCTCGGCTCAATAAATGGTAGGTCAATGGAATGATTAGAGCATGTAAGGTTGATGGGATATGTAATGATAGATAGGATATAGGATAAGTATGTTATAAAGTTAGGTTTTGATTTTTATTAAAGTACTTAATCAATAACCTTAATTTTTATTAGGACAGGGTGTATCGCATTGGTAAATCAAATTTAAAAGTTTTGATATTTTAAAATCACTAAAATTTTAGGATAAGTTTAGAGTAAAAAGAGTAGGAATGCAAAGGTATTATCACTTGACTTTTTAACTTAAGATTTTAAAGCATCGAAATATACTTTCCAAACCTTAGATTCCATGGAGCTAATGTTTTTGTAGGCTTTATGCAGCTTGTGACCTTCAACTCTTCATTGGTCTACTACTAATATTCCTTTGTGCTTACTGATCGGTACACACATGTGTCTCCTTTGCTTAAGATGGATATTGATGATCTTGCGGCTTTATAGGAGTAATTTGGATTGGTCCTTGAACAATCTTGAATTCTCCTTTGCTTGACATGGATAGTGATAATCTTGAAGAAATCTTGGACTAATATTGGGCGAATCTTAAATTGATCTTAGGCTTTGCAAGAGTAGATGACCATTTTAGCTTTCTTTCACCTCTAATTTGGAATAGAAATGAACTTCTTCGATAATTTAAAATATAACATTGTCTTGTTAGCTAGAAATAGAATGTTTTTGTGAAAATCTATATATAGTAATCTTTTTCCTTCTCCACAACAAATAAATAGGACATGTTCAACTTGCAAAAATCCTCTCTAGACCAAAAATTGATATTCATATGAAATCATTCACAATTTTGAACAATTATGACAATCACTTGGTAGATCTTCTATCAAGAATTTTCGTTAGCTAATTTCTTGATTTTCCAATGAAAATTGAATTTAGATTGTGCTAGGAACTTGGATTTTCACAACTATTTTATTATTATTATTATTTCCCTCTCTCTCCCTATCTCTCTCCTCCTTCTTCTTCTTCTTCTTCTTCTTTGAAAAAGTAAATTCATGATGGAAGAGGAGTAGGGGTATCATTCCTTTACCCATAACTTGTTGAAACATTGGGGAAATAAAATCATCTTGATTGATAGGTTTGTTATAATCTATGGCCATTAAACACAAAAGAAACTCTTACTTCATCCAACACCTTTATCTTTACAAACCCATTGTCAAAGACTTCTTCCACCTCATAAGGACCAAACCAATGAGTGGTAAACTTTCCTTTGAGGCCTTAAACTTGGAATAAAAAAGCAAGGCCCAGTCAATAGCTTAAAACTGCTTTTTCTTTATAAACTTGTCATGACATTTAGTTCATCTAATTGATTCAACTTCATAGTTTTTTTTTTGTGCTTCTATTAGATTCAATCCTAATTCAACTGCCAATTTGAATGTTTGAACTTGGAAGTCAATAGGATGAAGAACTTTCTTACCATAGACTATCTCATAAAGAGTGAACCTAGTAGTACTCTTCCAGGTTGTTTTATAAGCCCATTAAGCCTCTAGAAGTTATTTTGACCAGTCCTTTCGTTGAAGTTGGGTTGTTTTGGTCATAATTATCTCAAAAATATTATTAGTTGAATACAGTTGACCATTAACCTATGGATGTTGGGGAGTATATTTTTGATGCTCTATTTTATACGTTTCCACTATTCCTTGCACAAGTTTAGAGGTAAATTATGCTCCATGATTGGTAGCAATTTCTCTCAACACTCCAAATCTTACAAAAAATTCTTCAAAGATGAAATTAACCACTGCTTATTATGTCATCCTAGCTAATGCTTTGCTTCTGCCCATTTAGTAACATAATCAGTACATACTGAGATGTACCTTTTTCCTTTCCAAGGAGGTTTAATAGGACCTATGAAATCAAGAGCCCATTTTTCAAAAGGCTCCACAAGAGCTTGTAGTTGCAAGTGCATATCATCAAAAGATATTGTTTGGCCCATCCATTGATAGTTACCACAACTTCTAGCATATTACTTGGCATCTTTGAAAATACCCGACTAGTGATATTCTAGATGAAGTATTTTCTAAGCAGTTCTCTTATTTGCAAAATCTCCACCACATGGTTCATCATGACAAGCTTTTAAGAAATCTAAAACCTCATCTTCTCTAACACATCTTTTAATTATACAATTAGACCCTTTGTAGAAAAGATCTCCTTTAATCCATTAATATCTAGCACTTAGTTTAATTATCTTTTTCTTTTCTTTTGGTGTAAAATGTGGTGGTAACTTTCGAGAAGATAAAAAAAAATTATTGTGTCAAAAAGCCATAGAGTTTTCATCAATATGGAAAATAAACATTCATCTGGAAAGTATAAGAAATTGGAATAATCTCACTAGGATTATTAAGGTGTGAAAAAAAGTTTGTCACTTGATTTTCCCTTCTAGGTCAATTTATGCATGTAATATTAAATTCTTGCAACAATAATAACCATCTTGTTATTCTACTATTCATAATGGGTTTATTCATCAAGTACTTAAATAGCATAATGGTTTGTATGAATAAAGATCTCATAATCAATGGGTCAAAATCTATTGATGGCATGTACAATTGCTAACATCTCTTTTTCAGCCACAATATAATTGAGCTTAGAAAGGGCTATATTTTAATAATGAAATAGATAACATAAGTCTTAAGATTCTCTTTTTAACCTAATATAGCTCCTATTTTAATGTTAGATGAATCTGTAGAGATATGGAATTGCAAAGTCCAATTAGGCCCTCTTAGGACTGGTGATGTATAAATATTTTCTTAAGGAACCATGAGCTTGGAAAAGAGCACGCAGAACCAATGATTGAGCCCAATTTTCAGGAGTGGCGAAATTTTGCCAGTGTCCAAATTAGATAAACTTTATGTCTATCCTACACCTCTCAGCGACATGAACCTGATGGCACAGACAAAATTTTGATCTGAGCAGTAGATCTTCAGATGAACCGGAGGAGGGAATCGTTGAGGAATCTAGGGGGAATCTAAAAAATTCCTGTAGCCGCAGATTTTCACTTTCTCAGAATTTAGAATTTTGATAATCGATTTTACACTATTTGACGCCACGAATCTGATGGTGCAATCAGATTTCCCATTTGATCATTCTATTTTTCGGCCACTTTTCAAAGTGAGTGCAGGTGTCAACATTCAATATGCGAGCAGTCATTCCATGAGATTCGATGCCACGAGATTGATGGTACAACCAGATCCATCAGTTTATCATCCTCTTCTTCAGATAACTCCTTAATGTGAGGTATATCCAGTGCGATCATGTACTTCTTTATCTCTTTGCTTGAAATGCATTGTGTTGTATAGATCCATGTTTGATGTTTGATGTTTGATGTGGGATCTTGTTTTGTACTTGATGTGACATGTACTTATTGACATGTTTTAATTGAGATCCCTTTGTCTTCATGTTGATAGGATACTCATGTGTCGTCATGTATGTTTGATTTGAGATCCCTTTGATGCCATGTTGGCAAGATGTTCACTATTCACATATGTGAAATTATGTCATGCTGATAGGAGTTCTTTTCTAAATGAGAGTTCCTACAGTAGAACATCTCTTGGAGCCACTCCTACGTGAGGGCATATTCCTTATATGATAGAGAAAACACATTCATGTACATCATCACTCTTTCCAACACTTAATGCAGCAGCCTAGACCATCTTGACACCGGGGCCCGAAGACATAGTCCCTCCTGGACGAACTCCGTTATCAACGTCTTGTGTTTTATGTTGTTGATTCTTGTCATGTTCCTTCTTCTTTAAAACATGCAAATATGTTCCTTTATGCTATTTTAAATACAATTCTAATCACATCACGAAAGCAAAATATCTTGGTTAAATCCGGGAGTTGAGTCAACTCAGATCAAGTTTGGTATCAGAGCAGTCTTTGCGTGAACCTAAATTGCGAGCGTCAACAATGGAACGTGCAGCGATGGAGGATGAAAAAGCGATGTATGAGACCATGCTTAAAATTTCCCAAAAGGTGGAAATAATGTATGAAGCTCTACAGAAAGAGACAAAGGAAAAGGAGCGATTTTAACTTCAATTGTGAGCCACGGAAGAGGCCCTAGAAGAACTGAAGCACAGCAGCTAGAGTCTTCAAGCAGAGAAAGCTGAATTGAAGATGCTTCTACATGAAGAGAAAGAGGAGAAACAGAGTTTTCTACAACAGTTACAAGCTAAACATGAGGCCTTGGAAAAGCTGCAACGTGACCCATGTGAGGTAAAGTAATTCTTTGAATTCATGTATGTGTCCTGACGATGATTTCGCTATCTTTGAAAATCATACCACAGGAATTTGCTCCAAACTGTTGAAGAAAATGGGGTATGAAGGAAAAGGCTTGGGCATTAATGGCCAAGGCATTGTCAATCCCATCAAAATGGAGGAATTACCCTGGCAGGCAGGACTTGGGTATGTCAGAAAGGAAGTTGGGGAATGCACCAAGACATCAAGTGAACCAGCAACAACAGATGATGAGAAGCCCTCATCAGTTCTTTCCAACTCAACAATGGAGGTAAAAGATGTTGATTTCCTTTTTGTTTTGTCTTCACATGGTATGATTTCTGTTGGAGATTTGGAGATCCGAATTACAGGGACAAACATGAGGCTCCTTAATAGGATGATGTACAAGGAGGAAAAAGATCTTGGTGTTAATAACCAAGGCATAACTCAACCATTGGAAGTTGTGCATAAACCTCGCTTTGCATGCTTGGGATACACCGAAGGAGAATGCTTGAAGGTGCCAGATTCATCTGAGACATCGTTGAAATTGTCGAGGAAAGAGAATGATGGGAACACATCCCCATCATCCCATGGCAATGCCCATTGCAGGGAAAGAGCAAAGGCAAGCTCTCATTTACATAATGACACCAAAGATAGCAAGGAAAGGTATAACCAGTCTCAATATTCGAATGTTCATTTTGATTATAATCATGTTGTTAAAGATGAATGTAAATCATGGAATCAAAAAACATGTACCTTTTGTGGATTACATAACCATACATTTTCTAAGTGTTGGAAAAGAATAGCAGCACACAAAAGGAGGAGGCATGAAATACCCTTCTAACAGCAGGTAAAGAAACATGTTAAGCAGATATGGAGGAAGAAGATGTATTGCAGTCATTGCAACAAAGGTGTTCATCAAAGAGCCACTTGTTGGAGGCTCCATCCAGAGAAGTGCCTTAAAGACAAAGTGTCGGTGCATGAACCAGTTGAAGTCGTTATTCAACAAGCAAAACCATCACAGGGAGATGACCCATTCACATCGATAAGTGAAAAATAGTTTCTAGATATGTTAGCTTGTCATGGTCATGCTTTTGTAAATCATTTGTTGCATTTTAAAATCTAAAAGTGATGATGTGTTTTCCATCACTTGTTAAGCAACAATGATGTTTGGTCTTATTTTGCGTTGCATGTTAAACTGTGAAA
>APFE030298125.1:305165-319517 GCA_000404065.3 Pinus taeda
TTTCTAGCGCTTAATGCAGCGGCCTACACCATATTGACACCGAGGCCCGGAGATGTAGTCCCTCCTGGACAAACTCCGTTATCAATGTCTTGTGTTTTATGTTGTTGATTCTTGTCATGTTACTTCTTCTTTATAGCATGCAGATATGTTCCTTTATGCTATTTTAAATACAATTCTAATCACATCACCAAAGCAAAAGATCTTGGCTAAATCAGGAGTTGAGTCAACGCATATCAAGTTTGGTATTAGAGTGGTCTTTGTGTGAATGTAAATTGCAAGCATGAACAATGGAATGTGCAGCGATGGAGGATGACAAAGTGATGTACGAGACCATTCTCATACTTTCCCAAAAGGTGGAAATAATGTATGAAGCTCTATAGAAAGAGACAGAGGAAAAGGATTGATTGCAACTTCATTTGCGAGCCATGGAAGAGGCCCTAGAAGAACTGAAGCACAGCAGCCAGAGTCCTCAAGCAGAGAAAGTTGAATTGAAGATGCTTCTATGTGAAGAGAAAGAGGAGAAATAGAGTTTGCTACAATAGTTGCAAGCTAAGGACGAGGCCTTGGAAAAGCTGCAGCGTGACCCATGTGAGGTAAAAAGTAATTCTATGAATTCATGTATGTGTCTTGATGATGATTTCGCTGTCTTTGAAAATCATACCATAGGAATTGGCTCCAAATTGTTGAAGAAAATGGGGTATGAAGGAAAAGCCTTGGGCATTGATGGCCAAGGCATTGTCAATCCCATCAAAGTGGAGGAATTACCCCGTCAAGCAAGACTTGGGTATGTTGGAAACGAAGTTGGGGAATGCGGCAAGACAACAATCGAACCAACAACAACAGATGATGACAAGCCCTCATTAATTCTTTCCAGCTCAACAGTGGAGGTAAAATATGTTGATTTCCTTTCCCTTTTGTCTTCACATAGTATGATTTTTGTTGGAGATTTGGAGATCCCAATTACAGGGACAAACATGAGGCTCCTTTTACCAGGATGAGGTACAAGGAGGAAAAAGAGCTTGGTGTTCATAACCAAGGCATAACTCAACCATTGGAGGTTGTGCATAAACCTCGATTTACAGGCTTAGGATATGTTGTAGCATCCATTGTTATTTAAGTTTTATTTTCAGTTTTATCACAAAATGAAAGAAAAATAAAAAGAATATGAAAGAAATGGTTGATTTTAAATTATTAATGGCTTTTGAAAGTGATAAACCCACGAGAAGATCTGGGCCATCTGATCAACAGGCCACAGATCCGATGGCAATCGCGTAGTTAACTAGAATGGGGTTTATTTCGGAGATCGGACACGTTGGTGTATCAAATACAGTTTAATTTTCTAAAGTTCGGGCCAAATATCTGGTCGGAAAGTAATCAGGTTTTGTCTTTAAAATCAGACCCAATAAATCATTAACTGGTAGTTTTTATTTCCTATCGGGTTCATATGGGAGCCAAAGGGGCGTTGAAAAGGCGGACGAGATAGGTTTATGAACCAAAGTGTTAATTCTTTTGATTTCTGTGGTAACCGAAGGTTTGCCATATGTTAAAGGTCATGCAGGTTCAAGAGGCACAATCAAGCGATAGCTTGATAAGTAAGTTGAGGTGTGTTGCCAGAAAGCAATGAGCATGAAGGTTAATTAAAGCTCAACCCCCACAGTTGACTGTGACATTAGCATGGTTGAACACGATGTGTGGCCTGAATCACTGCGGGGGTTCAACCTCGTTGAAGCTCCCATACATTATTTACCATACCCCGCCACTTCATCCACTACTCCATTAATGCTCAACCATCAGCAAAACCACAGGCTCAAGCTATAGATTCTAATAGCGAGCAACAATCTCCAATCATTCTCTGATTTCTATTACTTCTTATTATCTTGTTTTCTTGAAATGAATGAGGTGTTTTACCCTCAAATGTAATATTTTGTAATGATCTTTACTTCAAAGTAGTTAGAGGATAGTTAGGTAGTTTGACAGTTTTGGTGATTACCAACTCTCTCATAATGTAAAAAAAGAGGAAAATTTATAGAGAGAGGGTTCGAACTTTGGAGAACCTGGAGACTAGGCCAGTGTATTCTTGATACAATTGTTGATTAATGAAAGAATCAGGAGTTTTCCACACATTGTTGGGTATGATTTTGTGACTTCTCTGTTATGTGTCATAAAATGTTTTCCTCCTTTAAGTATGGTAATGAAGCTGTAGGTCTTTATTTTCTTATGTAAATGAAGTTAAAATCCCTTAAAAGAGCGCTCCTATACTTGAAGTTTCCACCTCTGTAATTTTTATAAGTTACAGATAGTAGTTTTTGTGTAAGACAACATATTCTCTTTAACTTCTCCCAGTGTCATAGATAGTAGATTCTATGTAAAACAACATATTGTCTATGACGACTTCAAGCTTTCTTCATTCATCATTTATATTCAGCAATCAAATGGCATTTTGAGATTTTCATGTCACCTAAGTATTGAGGGTTTAAAACCAAGTGTTTCAGGTCCTTCATTTGAGAATACAATATACAAATAAGTGACAAACAAGTGACAATAATTATAAACATTAATGTCTTAAGCACAATTTCTGCACCACCAGGAAATTGGTTTCTTAAGGTACAATAGGATACATCGAAGGCAAATGCTCGAAGGTGTCAGATTCGTCTGAGACATCTTCGAAATCGTCGAGGAAAGAGAATGATGGGAACACATCCCCATCATCCCATGGCAGTGTCCATTGTAGGGAAAGAGTGGACGCAAGCACTCATTGCCATAATGACACCAAAGACAACAAGGAAAGGTATAACCAGTCTCAATATTCGAATGTTCATTTCGATTATAATCATGTTTTTAAATATGAACATAAATTGTGGAATCAAAAAACATGTACCTTTTGTCGATTACATAACCATACATTTTCTAAGTGTTGGAAAAGAATAGCAACACACAAAAGGAGGAGGCATTAAAGACCCTCTCAACAACAAGTAAAGAAACATGTTAAGCATATCTGGAGGAAGAAGATGTATTGCAGTCATTGCAACAAAGGTGGCCATCAAAGAGCCACTTGTTGGAGGCTCCATCTAGAGCAGTGCCTTAAAGACAGAGTGTTGGTGCATGAACCAGGTGAAGCAGTTATTTGACAAGCAAAATGATGCAGAAGCATTTAGCTCATAAATATCATTATATTTGAGTAGACATCGGGGGTCTTGTGTTTTTAGGAAGTTGGTTTCCTATGCATCAAATTAATGTAATTTTAATGTTTTTGAGTGATTTTATGATAATAGGATCTAATCAAGTATTGAGAGGCATATTGTAAATGTTCTCGAATGAAGGGGGACATGAGAGAATTAGGATAGTTGAGAGTTCATAGGGATTGATAGATTGGAAATTAATTGTAGATATTAAATTAGGAATTAGTTTATAATTTCTGGGATTGAGAGGATTCTTAGGATTTAGTTGAAATTATTAAGGATCTCAACCAGAATTGGTTCAGAGAACCTTTTGTATAAATGTAGGCCTAAAAGGCATAGGAATAGTTAGTTAGTTAGTTAGAGTGTGAATTAGAATTCAGAGATTAGATAGAGCTTGATTGTAAGCCTATGGGCAGATAGGGAAACAAAGGCCACTAATATTGGAAATGAGGCCTGAGAGAAGAACCTATGTAAATACTTGTTTACGAATACAGAAATTTGATTTCAACCCTGTGTAGAGTACATATGTGACTAGATTATAATTCTTTATAAAGGAAGTGTTGTTTCATAATATATGTGTGTGCAAACAAAATCGAGAAGGACAGAGCGTAGAGATAAATGTGTGTTTAACGCAATTCCACCAATAAGCGAATGGAGGAGAGAGTTTCAATCGAGATTGGGGTCGATTAACTGGCACAGTGGAAACCGTCAGATCGTCTAGATCGACAGATAATAACGACGAACAGGGAATGGTGGATAAAATATCGTAGCCGTCTAATGGAAAGATATCCACGATCATTGTGTGGTCAAAATGCATGGGCGTTAATCAGAATGGAAAGGCAGTTTTTGTAGGCGGGAAGCTGTTTCTCGCATGGTCTCAAAGCCGTAAGCGGTATTTCAATTCCGGACCCAAGAGAGTTATGAACCATGACTTAATCTAGTTGAAGTACGGGTAGATCATAGCCGCCCATTGGGTGATTGATCGGACGCGTATCATGTCGGGAAAAGAACGAGGTTTAATCCAGAAAATGGACACGACGAGGTTTTATTCAACGGGCTTAAAACCCCGTTGAGTTCTGATAATCGTGACTGTTCGATGGTTGATGGATCGAACGGTAATCGCACGCGAATAAGTGCGTGGGTTAACATGTCGAGCGGACCCGATGGGTTATTTAAAAGAAGTCTGACTTCTTTGAGTTCCGACGGAATGGGTGGAAATTGGAGATCGCGCGATAGTCGTTGATCAGAAGGAAGAAATCAATGGTGTAGATTTGAAGCGAAAGGTTGAGTATCGTTAAATGTACAAAGGCAGAAAGGTAATGTTTAAGTGTGGGTTTATGTAATATTTCTATTATACGAGAAATAATAGAAATAAGTGGAGTAAAGATATTATGGTTTAAGTCGGGTTTAACCAAAGTCTGAAGACTATGGTAAGGTTGATATGCGCAGTTAATAAGAGTTAACTAAAGGATAATGAAGGGTTGAGTTATAAGGGTTAAGAGGAAATGCAAATATATTTCCGCTTAAAGAATCAACCTTTAACAAAGTGGGTTTTCATCAGATGTAGTAATTTCGCATAAAGTTTAATTAAGGGGTCTTAAACCTTGAATTGTGAAGGTTTTCACCCTAGATCAGGTGATTAATCTCGGGACATGTATATCGCATGAAATTTTGTTTGCATAATGTGGGTGTTGGCGGCTATGGCCGTATCATTTGGTATCATAACTAGTTAAATCTCTTTTTAGTTAAAGCAGAATGGTGTAGAATGCAAGTGTGATTGTGAAAGGAAGAGGAGATCAGGTTATTTGAATCTGATAATTAGAAGGCATGACATAAGATGAGACTAAGTGATACTCTTAAGAAGAGATTGCAAAAGCATAAAGAAAGCACAGTGATGTTTGTTTTCTTGAGGAAAATGGAGGTTCACTCAAATGTGAAGAGTGGATGGAGACTGCTTGTGAAATCATACATGTATAGTTTTATTTAACTCTAGTTTGAGTTTTGCAAGTTAAAGACAGAGTAAAGATTGATAGAAGCATACAGAAAAGGAAATCTGTATGTGTTCTAAAGAACAAAGTGAATGAAAGACTGGAAAACAAGTGGCAGTGAACCTGAAGAATCCGTCTGAAGGTTGGACAGAGAGGACAAGAGTGTTCTCAGAAGGAAGCTGAGCAGAAGCATTTTAAAGTGACCATAGAAATTTGGCAGCAACAAGCTTTTGAAAGCTTGGAATTATCTTTGTTTAAGTATCATTTATATGTAAGTAATAGTAATTAGTGAAGCATCTCAGCAAGAAGATCACATCTTGAAGAGCAATGATGAAGGAAGCCAGTAAGGGTTTCTGAGAGAGAGTGGCAGAACCTAGTATTTCCTTTGTGTTTGAAATACAAGAGGACAGTTGTGTTCTCAAAAGTGCAGATGAGTTGAAGTTTAGAGCATGGAGTGCTCATATGGTTCCAGAGGAGAGAACCAGAAAGATGCCAAAAGACTGAGCTCAGAAGAGAGAAGCTTAGTGAGGTATCATGCAGCAGGGAGGACTTGCTATTGCAGAGACTTGTGCAACTCATAGTGAGTGAGTGAAGAACTCATAGAGATGGAGAAGAAGATGACTATAGATAGTCATAGCAGAGGTTCTGAGGAAGACCACAACAGAAGAAAAATGAAGAAGGAGGATTCCAAGGCAAATTGCAAGAGGATGAGTCAAGAGGAGATTGACAAGGAGATTGCTGAGTTAAAAGAATAACTCAATGTATTAAGTATGATACTAGAGGAAAACCAAAGACAAGGTTGGGTCTTGAGGAAAAAGGCAGTGAAATGGCTTAAGTTACAGAGAAGGCTATAGCAGAGGTAAGTGAAGTGGCTGGTGGAAGAACTCAGAAAAGCTGAGTTGGAAATGGAAGTTTCCATTTGTGAAGCAGAACAGGGTGAAGTTCTGGGTGGAGATGAAGACTTGAAGACTGAAACTTCAAGTGAGACCAAAAGGACATTGATGAGCCTAGGTATTGCAACAAGAATGTTGCAACTCCCAGGGCTACCAGCTTTACTTATCAACCTGGGGTTCGTACAAACTTGGAGGTGACAGTGTTATATGCACAAGTAGAAGTGAAGGTCCTGCCTGTTGTCATTATTTGTCTGGCAAGAGACCCCAAGGGTTCCAAGCCAAACTTCTAGAGGGTCATAAGAAGCTTAATTATTTGATGGAAGGAGAGCAAACCTATTCTAAGAGAAAGCTACTCTACTATAGTAATGAAGAAAACAGCATGAAATGATAAACTTACATCATAACCTAACTAACCAATTAAACAACTATGCTAAGGAGAATTGCTAAATTAACACTAACCTAATGCTAATTATCTAAGTTGCAGAAGTAAATAGCATCAAAACTAAACTAAGGTGTAACAAAGAAACTTAGGCTAAATCGGGTTTCAAGCGGAAAAAGCAATCGGAGGTCGAAATCAGTGATAGGAGGACGTGAGGGAGCAACAGTGCATAAGAACCATTGGATCAGTCGGGTGAAAGGCAAATGAATAGCAGAGATTGGATCATAGGAGGTTATGTAGATACAAGGGGGAACAGGGTTAACTAACAGGATGAATAGTGGAGATCTTATCGCGAAGGCTTAAGTGAATGGATGGACGAACAAGGGAAAAAAGCATATGAACAACGGAGATCGTGTTGCGAGGGATTAGGTGAGTGGATGGACGAACAAGGTTAACAAGATATGAATGGTCAAGATCTAATCGTGCGGGTGAAGTCAAGAGATGGACGAATGAGGCTAACAGTAGCGATGAATGGCTAAGATTTTATTGTGTGGGTGAAGTCAAGAGATGGATGGCGAAGATCATATCGCGGGGAAAAGAAACGTGCGGAAATGAGGGAGCGGGCTTCTAAGGTGGTAAGTAGTTTCTCGCGTGCTCTTCAGGCTGTAAGCAGTATTTAGAAATTTCACGTGATTAGCCTTATTGCACGACACGTAGCACGAGAAAACCACTTTTCTCGCATGCTCTCGGGCGGATAACGTTCATGCACTAATCCGTGCGAGATTGCGTGATAGCTATTGGATCAGGTGGGGTTGATCAACGGTGGATATTGTCCAAGCTAGTTGGCAATCGGGTGAAGCAACAACAGTCAGATTAGGCAGGGAAGATCGACGGTGGGGGTTTAAGTGCCTAAAGTAATCGGGTGACGCGATAGCCGTCAGATCAAGCGAGGCAAATCGAGGGTGAGGTCTTAAAGTTCATAAAGTAAGTCATGGACTCCACGCGAAGCAACAGTTGGAGAAAATAGTGAATCGAATGGTGATTGTGAAGGTTTGTTGGTGATCGGACGGCAAGGAAGCGATGCATGAGGAACATGCTCGAGGCGGTTTCAAATGAAAATGACAAAGAAAACCAGTGCGGGTGAACAAATTACTACATTAAACAACGAACTCCATAGCCCATGCGAGAACCAGAGACCTATGTTTTTGGGACTACTAAAGGGTCTCTTCCTCAAGCCATGGTCCCAGAGGAAGGAGATGAGGCTGAGACACCTGCACATAACCTACTAGTGATCAACTGAAAGAAGGCACAAATGGAAGTAAAATACAGCACAACTGATCTACTCTACGCTATTGTAATGAAAATGCAGCTACCTAAGCAAATAACCAGAAAAACCATGAATCCTACCTAAGCAACTGACAAAACCAAAAAGCTATTTAAACAAATAAATATAACTAGGAAGTTGTTTAAGCAAATTAACAATGAAAACCAAGAAATTATGCTAGAATACATGTACAGTAAAGAGGAGCTTTGGCTACTTGGGCCGGGCCCTGACCCAAGAGCTTCAGTCCTTGGATTTAACTCAGATCTGGCTTAAACAGAACTCATTCTTATTATAAAAACCATGGATTACAAAGCAAATGGTCACAAGTCTTTGCAGCTCAGAAATAAAACAAAGTTTTACAATAGAAGTCTGAATCCTACTAAGGTCCTAAGCCTCTCTATTTATACATTTGAAGTCTCTAACGACTTTCTTCCCATTAGGGAGGCTTGGCCTATAACTCAAGAAAAACTGGTTTCTGTGCCTTTCCCTTGCTCGACTATCTTTTAGTATTCAAAGTGATGGTTGTGCGCACTCCGAGCTGATGGTGGAATATTCGAATGGAGGGGTAGTAAATGAGGAGGATTTACCTCCTATAGTTACTCTCCCTTGTCCCATTCGAGTCTTCACCAAGGTCTTTACATATTTCTTTGCTTTTATCCTTTAGACCTGCATTTTTCTTTGCTTATATCCTTTATTCTTGCATTACATGTACATTAGACCACAAAGCCAAATATCCAACTCTAACTCATTTCATAAACAAAATATAATCAAAAGTATGTAATTAGTTGTGAGAATAGTTGGTTTGACTAAGCTAAGAGGTGAATTAATGCCAATTAAGGCCCATAAAATTACTCAATTATGAGGCTCATCATCACGCCCCTACTGAAAGCATTGCTTATCCTCTGAGCAACTTAGTTAGTGTCCATGTCCTTCATGGCTCTGGTAGCCTCTCTGACATCCCATGCTTCTATTGTGGTCTCTTTTTCTTGTTCATAGAGCCTGCTTTCCTTCCTACTTCCTCCCACTGCCTCTTTTCCTCTTCATCTTTTCTCCCTTCTAGCATCCCTAGGAGTAGTGGTGGACTGAGTTTTAGGCCTATCCAATTGACCTTCAACCTTTGCACTGATTTCTCATACATAGGTGTTATGTTGAGTGTTTTTCTCAACCTTTGAGGGGAGTGATATTCTTTGATCTTCAAGTTGTGTGGCAGTGTGTTCCATCTCCTTTAGCAGACATGTATATTATCAGCTTAGCAGCCTAAACATATCCTCAAAATGTGAAATTGCTTTCTCTTGGGTAGCAAGATATCTAAGTGCTAGTTGAGGATCATTTGCAATTGGATTATGGGCGTTGATTAGGGCCATGGGGTTTGATTGTTCATCTATGGTAAAAAGAGGTTTATTTTGCTCTCTGGCCAATATTCTTTTCATCTCTATAGCCCTTGACTTCTCATGGTTCATCGATGGTGCCAAAGCCATTAATTGTGGATCTCCTAGCTCTGCATTAGGGTCCCAAATATTCATATCTGTGAGGGCCATGTTATGCAAGTAAAGCTCAGCCATTT
Source organism: Pinus taeda (assembly GCA_000404065.3). Taxonomy (NCBI): domain Eukaryota; kingdom Viridiplantae; phylum Streptophyta; class Pinopsida; order Pinales; family Pinaceae; genus Pinus; species Pinus taeda. The sequence continues at coordinate 314,493 of APFE030298125.1, forward strand.
TGGCCCAATCCTCTAGTGTACTTTGATCACAAAGATCAATAAACTATCTGCAGTCCTGAAATGGCATGGTGCCCCTTTGTGCTAGTGTTTTAATCTGAAATTGTAGCCATTGTTCTCTGAGGTAAAGAGTATAGGATTTAGCTGGCATCCTACACTGGATGGCCTCCAAGGAGAGGCTAGCCATCCATGCTAGCTAGTTTTCCTTTTCCTGCAGCTGTCCTCTATGTTTTTCTTATCTTCTTCCTTTTGTTGTTCTTTCTCATCTCCATCAATCTCTTCCTCTGTTTCAGCATCATTCTCCTTATGTTCTATTTCAGCATCCTACTCCTTGTGTTTCAGCATGTTCCTCTGTATCTTCTTCTTGTTTTGCCTCCTCCTCACTGACAAAAGGACTAACATCATAGATGACGGTTTTGATGTCATCCTTTGCTGGTAAGTCTCTGAACACTGACCATTTTATAGGGATCCTGAGGTTTTGGAGGGCATCCTCAATGAGGATTCTGATCAAACCATGGTGAGCCAACTATTGAGAATTCCCTTCCTTTACTTTGTTGTTGGAGTCTATGAGTGATTGCATCAAGAAATAGGGTATGTTGAGTCTTTTGTGAACTAGTGTTTCTACCCCAAATATTAATTCTTCAAGCATTCTCAAATGGTTGCCATAACAATACTATATCTATGCACTCTTGCATTCTCTTTTGACTTATTAAAGAATTTCCTTTTTTCCACCTTTTCACTTATAAACCAACTACCTCTTAACCTTTACAACTTTTGATCAAATGATGCATATGAGTGAGTAAGTGGGATACTTACCTATGGTCTTGATGCCATGCTGCAGTTGTCAAAGATCAGAGGTGCTACTGATGGTAATTCTTTTTCCTCCTCTGCTATTTGTTGATAGTTTATTAGCTTTTGGAGGTGTTTGTGACTGAAGATCTGATGTTGTTGTTGTTGCTATGGAGCTCCTGGATATGATGTTGTTGTTGCTGTTGTGGAGCACCTGGATCACCACTTGGCAATGTTTGGTGTCTCCCTTAGAATTTCTTGATCATGTTGTTGGTTGGTGCTGTGAGGATGTTGTAATGAATGGACAGAAGGAGTAGGAGTGTGTGTGGATGTTGGGATGATGGTAATGGTTGAGGTGATTCTGGTAGAAAACACAATCTTCACCTGAATTGAAGCAATGAAGTGAAAAACAATGGGATTGATGGAGGGATGCATGGTAAGGAGTGGAGGAGATGAACATATGTGAGGCAGGGTTCCCTTTGGATCTTTTCTTTGCTCCTTGCTTGTCTTTCTCACCCACCTGCAGATAACAATTATGTTTTTTTCTTTTAATATATATATAATATATATATATAAATATATATAAATTCTTTTATTTTTAAAAACACCTAGGCTGCCTTGGTGAGTTTTTCACCCTATATACTGCCCTAGGGTCCTCAAGGAAGGTTTTCACCCAGGGATCTTCTTATCCTTTTCATTTTCTCATCCTTGGGCCGCCTCATGAGGTTTTCAACCCAAAGATGGGACTCAGGCGCCTCATGGAGGTTTTCACATGAATCCTTATTCTTTTTTCCTTTTTTAGTGACTTGATGAGGGAGGAGCTGGAATGTGCTCCACTATCATCATTGTCTTATTGATATTGTCAATGAACTATTGTTTTGATAAAGGCCACTTGTACATTTTCAATCGGTGTCCATTAACTAGCAATGGAATGGCTTCTTCATCAGTAGTTATGATTTGCACTGAACCATTGTCATGGCATCTTTCCACCACATAAGGTCCAAGCCATCTTGTCCTTAGCTTTCCCTTGAAGTCTTTATACCTTGAATCATATAACAATGCCCAGTATCCCTCTTGAAATTGCTTCTCCTTGATGTGCTTGTCATGCCAGATCTTCCTCTCAAGCTGAACTACCTTTGTATGTAGGAGGGCTTGCATTCTGAATTCATCCAAGCCATTCAAATGTAACAATCTTAAGTTATGTGCATGGTTGAGATCCAAATCTAGTTGGGCTGCCATCCTCAATGTGTTATATTCAAACTCAATGGACAATAAAGCCTTTTTCCCATAGACCAGCTCATAGGGTGTAAATATAGTGGTGGTCTTCCATGTGGTATTATATGCCCAGGTGGCCTCAACTAGACTCTCTGCCCAGTCCTTTCTATTGTTGCTCACTACCTTGGTTAAGATGTTCTCCAGTGCCCTATTGGTCACCTCCACTTGCCCATTAGCTTGTCGATGATAAGGATTGGAGGTCCTATGCTTTATTTTGTGATGGCTGAGCAATTCTTCAATCATGATGGAGGTAAACTGGTCGCCTTGGTCTGTGACTAGCTCTCTAGGGTACCCAAATTTGTAGAATATATTCTCCCTTAGGAAGTCAGCCACCTTCTCTTCTGTTAAAATTGGAAACTAGGGCCAAACTTCATGTAGGTTACCTTATTCATGGATGATAATATTTTTACTAGATTCCTCTCGCCGAGAGGTGTAGGATTGATCTAAAGATCATCTGATTCCGATAAGTATTTATGGAGATATGAATTTATTTTGATAATGGACTAATTGTCAAAGTCAGCCAACAACTTATGTAGGATTAGAAGCCCAACAATCGTATCTATTCAAGCCCAACGTTTTGCATATAAATATAAGGAGTATTCTCCTCATTTGCACATCACATCTCTCTTTCTCCTGCATAGAAAAGAGTCTCTTCTCTCTCCTGCGCAGAAAAGACTCTTCTCTCACACGTGTGGAAGGAAGGACACAGATTTTAGGGCTGCAACTGCAGATCAGAAGTTTGACCAGCGTTGACCATCATTCTCTCTCTCTGGACTGCGCAGTAGGTGAACCTGACTCTCCTTGGAAGGCCACATTTTTTGGTGAAGGAATCAAGGAGATCCGACCACCGGTTTGACAGATATCAACTACCCTAGTTTAGGGATGATATAGGGTTTGTTGCTATTGATGTAAATCAGATTTTTGTACTATTTATCTCTATTGAATTATTGAATATAAAAGAAGATTTGATCAAAGGGTTTCCCCATATTGGGGTTTGTCTCTGGCTAGCCGCCACATCTTGTGTCTCTTGTCTTGGCTTGTTTTCTGTCGATCGTTTAATGTTCTGTCTGCATTTTACTTAACGTATATGTGATTGCTAATCTGTGGATAATAATAAGAAAAATAAGTAAACTGCTCTAAGCATAGAACATACCATAAATTGACATGGTATTAGAGCTGAGGTGATGACAAAGCCCGAGCAAGAGCAAGAGCAATCACCAAAGAGAAGATTGACAAGGTTATCCTAAAAGAACTATGGGGTCCTCAACACTCTTCCCCGCCGAAGACAAGCTCCGTGAGAAGTCTGACTATCCGTGAGAAGTCTGACTATCACGGATAGAAGATCTGGGAGTGTTGGACCATGTGAGAGAAAATATTGTTGAGCCTCCATCAAATGCTCCCGCTACTGCCAGGAACAAATGGAAATCCAAAGAAGTCAAAGCAAAGAAGATCATCCGAGACTCTATCGACAAGCGCTTGGTGGCCTATGTTTCTGAGCTGAACACCTACAAGGAAATCTACGATATACTAGTGAGTTTATTTAAATTTAATAATGCAAATCAAGTTTTGTTTCTTAGAAATACGCTGAAGGAAATTAAGAAGGGAAAAGATGAAAATATGCATGCATATTTCTTAAGGATCACCGAGATCAAGAACGATCTCCTATCTATTGGGGAAGTAATTCTTGACAGGGAAATGACACTCACAACTCTTGGAGGACTACCATCTGAATGGTATATATTTAGGACTACTCTCCTCAACAATAATGTAATTCCTGGATTTGAGGAATTAATGGCTAGATGCATTCAAGAAGAAGCAAGAATGGAAGAACAAGAAATGCCCACACTTAAAGGTCATCCCGCTACCTTTTCTTCTCATGCTAAAAGAAGAAACAATTCTGATGTTAAATCCAAAAGGAAGACTGGACCAAAGGGTGGAAAAGGATGATGTTACCATTGCAAATAAACCAAGTCATTATGCAAGGGAGTGTCCTGATAAAAATAACTCACACCAGGATGATGATCAAAATCACTCTCAAGGCAATCAGAGAAATGGCAAGTCAAATGGCCAAGGTAAAAGGAGTACTAGAAATCAAGGAAAAGGACAACTATTCAAGAAGGCAAGAAATTCCAGGTATGAATCTAACACTGTTGACAATAAGCACGATGAATATTATCTACCAGCTGCTCTACCTACCTCTACTCCTCTGGAATCGCTGGGAAATTGGCTTATTGATAGTGGTGCCTCAAGGCACTTCACTGGTTACAAAGAAGTTCTCCATAATCTGATAGAGAAAGAAACCAACCTGGAAATTTTCCTTGGAGATAATATGAAATATCCCGTGAAAGGTGTAAGCAATGTCTCTCTTAAATTGAATCAAGGTAATACAATCCACCTACAGGATGTATTATATGTACCTGATCTCAAAAAGAACGTGGTGTCCATTTCAGCAATGGAAGACAAAGGTTACAAGGTGGCTTTCAGTGATGGCAAGGTACGTGCATGGAAAAACAATATTAAATATGCCTTCACTCTTGGGTTTCGAGTTGATTCATTATATCAGGTCGGAGGAAGTCCGCTAGATGTAATGTCTTGTGACATATCTCTTCAGTCTGAACTATGGCATCATAGGTTTTCTCACCTTCATTATAAATCTCTACCTGATGTAAGAAAAATGGTGACCGAGATTCCCGAGTTCAAATTAGAGCAAGAAGGTGTATGTCCCAAATGTGCTGAAGGAATGCTAAAAAGGGGACCATTCCCCTCAAGCCAAAGCAAGACCTCTGATATATTGCAGTTAGTTCACTCAGACATATCTGGTATGATGCATGTGAACTCCTTGGGAGGATATTCATATTACCTCACTTTTACAGATGACTATTCTCGCAAGACTTGGATATACTTCTTAAAAAGAAGGACGAAGTGTTCTCCTGGTTTCAAACTTCAATCCTTGTCAAGAATCAA
>APFE030298127.1:27925-118452 GCA_000404065.3 Pinus taeda
GTCGTAACTTTAGCATATGATCTCTGTTTGACGCGTACAATAGCTCATTAGAAAGATCTATTCGAGCACTATCATTGTTGGAACGAGCAACATCGGTCCATGTTCCATGGACCCGTGTTGTCCCCGAATTCCCCAAAAAACGTCGTTTAGGGTCTCAAAACGGCTCCGGAAGTTTAGGACCCGAAAAACTGCTAAAAATAGTAAGTTGTGCTACAATTAAGGAAAATGAAAATGCTGAGAAAGACAATGGTGGGGGTCCATGTGGACTTGGAAGGTGGCCACCAATATCCACCTGGATCATCCCAAGTTTTCATTAAACTCTTTCTCTTATCTACTCAAGTAGAAAGGGGGAGTGGAGGTGTGTACAGGTTCGTAGGATGACTGTTTGTCAGGGGGAGTTACCCTTTGCCATTGATGACAAAGGGGGAGAGAAGATAGTAGGAAGAGGTGTCATGATTTCAGGTGGAGTACTTGTGTTCCCATCAATGCCAAAGGAGGAGATTGTTGATCAATGGTTGTCATTGATGTCAACCCAAACAGCACTAGGGTCTACCCTGATATTGCAAGGGAATTTTGACTTTAAAAATCATATTATTTTGAGTCAAATATCCTCTTGATGGATTATACTTGTCGATATGTTTCTGTTTATATATGGTACACCTCCCAGTTCTTCACGGTTTGAGAGTTATTTGCATTTGAAGTTAGTAACCCTAGTTAGTGGGCTATAACCCTATGGGGTTGTGGCATGGCAATCATAATTGGTTGTGGTCATTGAATAGTACATAATTAATAATATTTTTTTGCTCATAAAATCCCACCAACATTCACTTGTTGAGGACCCTCTCAACTCAAGACATTCATATAAATAATGACCCTCATATCCTCCTCTAGTAGGGATTTTGTGGCTTCAAACAGGTCATCATGGCATTTTCACTATAACTTTTTTTCTGCGAAGCTTCAAAAGATGAAATTAAAACAAATTTGTGCTGAAATCTTAATGAACCTCGTGATCAAATTTCAGATATTGGTTCCCTATATTTTCAGAGATATGATATGAGAAAGTTAGGGTTTTGCAGGCTCCCGAATTCCATGTCAAACAGGTAACATTGGGAAAATATTCATAACTTTCGCTTTGAGCATTGTATTCACATTTCATAAATAGTCATAGAAATAGGATGGAATTTAGTTAGTTTAATATCATTTTCAATACCTAAGGTCGTGACAGTGACACGTGGCACTTCATACAAGTTGGATCTACTAAACCAGTCTATAATCAGGTAATCGTCAGATATTGGGCATAACTCTTGCTTGAAGAATCTAATATTGATCAGGCCTATGCGGTTGGAAATAGAACTCAGAGGGCTACCACAGGACAAAATTTTAGACCCTGGAGAGGCGAAATTACATAGATACAATAGATTCAATATCGAGCTTCGAGAAGGAAAGAAAAAACATGCATTCAAGGATCACTGCAGTAAAGACCACACATCAACAATCAAGGGTAAGTCTCCTACAACAAGGTATGTATGATTAGTGTTTACATTTGAATTTTTAGTATCATCTCTGACATATGTTTTTGCAGGACAACATAAGTATATACATTGTCTTGGTTATATATCTATGTCTCTATATGTCACAATTAGTTTTTCGGATGTCCTATTCTTGATACTACACATTTTATGCTACCTATTCTTGATGCTACACCAAGTTTGCTAAATCTATATGATGTCGTAATTTCATGTTATTTTTCTTGTCATAGTTGATGGAACAGTCTTTGTTGTTGTACTTAGAACTTGGTCCATCACAAGTCTAGGTTATGTCATAAGTTTTTATTGCATATATCTTTAGGTCAGTTTTGGATATAGTCTTGCATAGAGTCCAGGCCTATATCAAGAGTGGGTGTCTTTTTCTCCTGCTGCAACAAGTCAACAAATAAAGTGACAAGCACACTTCAGGTATGCATTGTAATTTTAATTTGTATTTATTCATTATCATGCACTTACATGAATTTTGCAGGCAGAGGTAAGTTGAAGGGTATTTTGTTTTCTTTTGGAATTGGTTTCATCGGGAAACTTTTGCATGCAATTAGAAGAAGATTCAAGTAAAACTTCAAGAAATAATTCAAGAGCTGAAGTATCAAATCAAAGGAGCCATTACAGCGGGACATCCTTTGAAGACATGACAACCATCTACATATTTTGAAGAAGTATCAAGGCCAAGATTCAACGAGACATCCTTTGAAGACATGACAACCATCTACATATTGTGAAGAAGTGTCAAGGCCAAGAGTCATCATTGAAAAGTTGTAAAAGAGTCATTTGTAAAAGTGTCATCATTTGAAGAGTCATTATTGTAAAAGAATAAATCTTCCTGGTGTCGAAAAGGCATTGTTGGGAGGTAGAGGAGTCTCTGTTGGGATGATGTCATGGTTGGGTTGCAGGTCAAAGTGTGATTGGGTGTTCAGTCAAAATCATTGTAAATCATATTGTATCGCGGATCATTGTCCCTGGTACACGAATCCACACTCTTGTCTCATTTCAATCATTATAGGGTGGTAGGGAGGTGCTAGGCAGGTGCATGAAGTCACCTATAGGTTGGAGCTTGTGAACACTTCAGCGTGGTAGGTTGGTCTAGGGTGTTGGGGCATCCTTCCAGTGGGAGATGGAGAAGAATATTTTTCTAGAATTCTAGGAATTGTTGCTTTCATTTCAATTGGGACTGAAGATTAAAGAATTTTTTAGAAAAGCGTTCGGTGGTTTTTGACCTTTAGGGGTTTTCCACCTAAATTTTTTGTGCCTCCAGTGTTCTTTTATTTACTCTTATTATTGCATAAACATTACTAATGATTGAAGATTAACTATTTCTTTGAAAATATTTAAAAGTGCTAATTTCTAAGGAATACTGATTCACCCCCCCTCTCAGTATTTTCCAACAAATGGAACTTTGTTTCTTGCTAAACTAAGATACCAATCAGGGCCCCATGTAAAATGCACCTCCACTGGTGCTTTTCCTTTCATCAACATTTCCATCCCAATCGGCATTTATGTAGGCATGAAGGGTAAGATATGCATCTTTAGGATACCATAGACCAAAGTCTTGGGTTCTTTGGAGATATTTGAATATTCTCTTTACTGCATGAAGATGTGATTCCTTTGGATTGGATTGGAAACGTCCAACAATCCCAATCGCATACATGATATTTGGTTTGGTACCTGTTAAATAAAGTAGACTTCCAATTATAAACCTATATTTTGATTGGTTTACTGCGGGAGAGTCATCATTAGAACTGAGGATACATCCAATCATCATGGGAGTACATACAAGATTGCAATCTTCCATCCCATACTTCTTTAGAATCTGCTTGAGATAATTTTTTTGTGAGAGAAAGATGCCATATTTTTCTTGTTGCACTTGTGAATGAAGAAAATAGGTTAGTTCCCCAATAAAGACATTTCAAATCCTTGTTGCATAATAGAAGCAAAGTTTTGACTCTAGATTCTTCATTATTGCCAAAGATGATATCATCAACATAAACAACAATAATTAGCAGTTTATCATCCTCAATTTTTATGTACAAGTTATTGTCTGCAGATCCTTTTGTGAAACCTTGTTGTTGAAGATATTTGTCAAGATGATAATACCATGCCCACGGAGCTTGTTTTAGCCCATATAAAACCTTTTTGAGTTTGCATACAAGTTTTTCATCATTCCCCAAAACGAATCCTTCTCGTTTTTAAATATATACTTCTTCTTCTAGATCTCAATTAAGGAAATAATATTTTACATCCATTTGATAAACTTTGAAATTTTGAAAACTTGAAAGTGAAAGAAACATTCTTATGACTTCAAGTCTGGCTACTGGTGCAGATGTTTCTTCAAAGTCTATACCTTCTTGTTGAGCATAACCTTTACAACCAAGTCTAGCTTTGTTCCTAATGACCTCCCCATTTTCATTCAACTTATTTTTTAATATCCATTTTGTCCCAGTAACATTTTTATCATGAAGCCTTAGAACAAATTCCCAAGTATCATTCCTTTCAATTTGATCAAGTTCTTCATTCATGGCCTTAACCCAAAATTCCTCTTTACTAGCTTGATTTACATTTTGTGGTTGAATGGTGGATAATAAAGCTAGATAAATAGAAGATCCTAAAAGGTTTCTTCTTGTTTGTACCCCAAATTCCTTTTCTCCTAGAATTTGAGTTTCTCGATGATTCTTTTGAACATACCTGGATGGAGCCTTTTCTTTGTCTGATATGTCTTCTTCTACTACTTCATTAGTTTCTTCTTCTATATCATTTTGTTTGATGTGGGAAAGCATTCATCATCCTCTTTTACTGATGTTACCTTTTTGGGATCTATGCATGTTTCATCAATCACAACATCAATGCATTCAATAATTTTCTGAAGTCTCTTATTGTAACATTTGTATCCTTTTCTTCTAGATGAGTAACCAAGAAGTATTCCTTCATCTGCTCTAGCTTCAAAATTACTAAGTTTTTCATCATTATTTTTTATAAAATATTTGCTTCCAAAAAATCTAAGATGATTTACAGCGGGAGGCTTACCATACAAAAGTTCATATGGAGTTGTATCACTATTCACACAAACATGAGCCTTGTTGAGAATATTTACTGCGATATGTGCAGCTTCACCCCAGAAGGTGTCGGGAGTTCCAAACTCATCAAGAATAGCACAAGCCATTTGTTGAACATCTCTATTCATTCCTTCTGCCATGCCATTTTGTTGAGGAGTTTTAGCTACAGAAAAATTATCTTTTTATGCCATTTTGTTCACAAAAATCAAAGAATGCATCTGATATGTATTCTCCTCCTCAGTCAGATCTAATACATTTAATTTTTAGATATAATTAATTTTCAATTAATGCTTTTAATACTTTAAATTTATCAAATGCTTCATCTTTGTGTTTCAATAAACCAATCCAGCACAGTCCAGAAAAGTCATCAATGAATAAGATGTAGTATTGTTCTCCATGAAGTGACTTTTTCCTTACTGGTCCACACAAATTAGTATGTATAAGTTCAAGAGGCTTACTTGTTGATACTTCTTTGGAAATGAATTGAACTCTGGTTTTCTTACTGAATTGACATGACTTACATATGGTACTTTCTGTTATGGTGATGTAAGGTAGCTCATGAACAACTTTGGGCCTGCTTGATTTTCTTATTTGAGACAAGCTTAGATGTCCCAAACTTCTGTTCCATAACTCGTTTTCTTTTGCCTTTAGTATGTAACATTGTTCTTGGCCACCTTTCAATATATACAGATTGCTCGGGGTTCTTGTTCCTTTTATTATGGTCTTTCCTGTGTCATGTTCACGAACCACACATTCTTGTGATCGGAATACCACCTCATTTCCTTGATCACATATTTGGTAACACTCAACAAGTTCTGCTTTAATCCATCAACTTACATAACATTACCAGCTTTAATCTTTACCCTTAATGACAGCAGGCGAGTCATTTCCAAAAGTGACTTTTTTTTCTTTCTCTAAAGCATTGTATGAAAGAAGTTTATCTTTATCACCTGTCATGTGTTTTGAGCATCCGTTATCAATGTACCATTGATTTTATTGTCCTTCTACAAACGATGATATGCCACAACTTTCAGATTGTAACTCCTTCCTTTTCCATACCTTAGAAATTTGTTGATATTCTCTCCTCTTGAGATGTTGGCTATAACTTTATCCTACATTTAGATTCTTCAAGTCCAAATTTATTGCAAAATTAACATTCAATTTCATCTATAAGAGGTGAGAAATTATTATAAGTGTTCTTCTTGAACCCTGTCTCATTCCTTTGTTTTCTTGCTTCTCTAGTCATGATGGTTTTGTACGCAACACATTAAGCAACCTTATGACCAAAATTATGACATGAGAAACATTGTCCATTAAAGAGGAAATTTTTGTGATCATAGAATCTTCTGGTGTTGTTTACCTTTTGATTGGTGCTTCTATTGTTGTTCATCCTTGGATTAGAATGAACATAATTTACCTGTGAATGCCTTTATTCTTTTGCTGAGGGCTGAAGCTTTGCTGACTGGTTTTTGCTACATTTACATAGCTTCTAATGGTGGCTGAATAATTTTATGTTTGAGATGTTTCTCTAGTGTATCCAAGACCTGTCTTCATAAGAGGAGAGCGTTGTACCTTGATAATTTCATCTAAGATTTCAGATCATTTAGCGAATCTAATATTCAAAAATTTTATTTTCTCAAGTTCCTTTCTTAGACTTACTACTTCACATTCTAACTTCTCATTATTCTTTTCCTTTTCTATGAGTTGATGCTTCAATGTATCTATGGCTACTTTGTTTTCTTCCAAGAAAATTTTGAGTTAAGTAATTTCTTTAAAGAAATATTTTTCCTCTAAAGCATCCACAAATTTATGATTTAACTCATTAGTATTTTTCTCAAAAGACATGAGCAATTAAAGATCTTGATAAGATTCTCCTGCATCACTATTTGACAAGCCATCTGTATCTTCATGAGTATAATAACTTCTTCTATTGTCAAACCGTCTCCTATTACCTTTTACAGTATCCTTCCCTTTGTCATGGTTGTCTTTATGAGGACATTTAGCATCATAATGACTAACTATACCACAAGAAAAACATTTCAAGGGAATCTTACCTATGAACCTTCGGTGTCCAGTTGAAGTTTCTTTACAAAGTTCCCCTCATCTTCTTTTTATATATATCATGATTCCTTACGTTCTTCCATTTATTTTCCTTTTTTAGATGCTTTAAATGCAGCTTCTCTGACTTTTGAGGGACCTCCTTTCCTCATTTCAAAAGCAATCAGGATCCTATGAAGTTGAACAATAGTAAGAGTCTGCAGACCCTCCTTCTCTTCAATGGCAGACACTTTTGACTCAAATTTGGGAGTTAGAGATCTTAAGATTTTCTCTACTAAAGTGGTTTCCTTTATTTCTTCACCTAGATTTTTCATGTAATTTACAATCTCATCAATACATAGAAAGAAACTAGAAATACTTTCATCATTATGCATTACGAGAGTTTCATATTGAGTTCTGAGAGTTTGGAGTTTTGCACTTTTTACCTTGGTATTGCCTTCATAGCTTTAAATGTTATGTCCCATATTTATTTTGATGTGTTTAACTGCATAACTTTGACAAATTCTGATTTTGTTAGACTTCCCAATAATGCATTAACAACTTTGGCATTGGTTTCATACATATTCTTTTCTGCATCATCTGTCGGAACTACAGTTGGATATTGGTAACCTCCTTCCACAATTTCCCAAACATCTGCTCCAAGGGACTAAAGATAGGATATGGTTCTTGTCTTCCAATATATAAAATTATTTCCATTGAAGAGTGGTGGCCTGATAGATGTCGTTCCATCTTGATTACCCATCTTGGGAGATCTTCCTTCTTTTGAAGGACCTGCTATGATACCAATTGTTGCAAAAAATACTAAGAGGGGGGGTGAATCAGTATTTTAAAAACTTATAATAATAATTTTCTTTTCTGAAATGTATACACGACTTTACTGAACCCAACTCATGTATGTACATGACTGTTGTAAAAGAAACTAATGTATGCTTAGTAAACTTGGAAAACAACTAATTCTTTATCTGTTAAACTTGAACTAGAATGTAAGAGATTTATCAGGCATTTGATAAGAAGTAAATAGGTGCAGTAAGAACAGAATAAAGTATCACACATAAGCAATACACATGAACACCAAGATTTAATGTGGAAACCCAATGTGGGAGAAAACCATCTCTGATGTCATCTTAGTCTTTAAACTTATTAATATCAAAAACTTCTTACATTCTTGTATTGGTGCAGACTCATGCTAATATGCAGGCACCCACCTGTTGAAGGCTACAACCTTCACTCGTTCTCCAGCTACTACTGAAAGAGAGCTCCAACCCCCTGATTTGATTACTAGCTACTATTACCAGTAAGATTCGAATTTCTCATTAAAGGCTCCAACCCTCAGCAACATCTGTGGACTACATTTCATAAATTTTCACACGGGATCCACCTACTTTAATACATCACAACTTGTAGATCAACTGAAGAAAACACCAACTTAATTTAAACAAAACAGTGAGATCATTGTAACCAGAACACAAAACTAAACTTAGAATACTACATAAACACACCAAATCAACTGCAACCCTGATCATTCATATGCCAACATGTATATGCTACTTCACTTAAGGCAACTTGCATGTATACACACTTTTCTGTAAAGCAATCTGTGTACAGATCTCAATATAAAAAAAAATAACTTGTAATTCTGAATCAGACACAAAGTTGATTAGAGTTATTCTAAAATATTTTGTTAGCTTACAGAACCCTCATACAATTAGTGGCATCAATAATATTTTCATTCAATCAACATGTAATAAAAATTCAACTTCATCATTCAATCATTTCTACTTTAGACATTCAACCCAAATCAACATGAGGACATCAATAATAGGCAATGGAGATACAACAACATTGATAAGGTTGATCAATAATTTATGAAAAGAAACCCTTCCTTTATAATAATACGTGACTTTGAAGAAAGGAACATGTGTGTATACAAGACTTCACCGAGACAACCCTGTGTAAAGATCTGCAAATTTGACCTAAAATTACGCAACTCTTCAGAACTTAAGAAAGACCTTGATCATAATATTCATAGATAAAAACATGTGCCAATTCTTAGATCTATTCAATCCATGAGCTGATCACACAATGGAAAGTCATTTCAGGTCTCATGATCCTGATCCATCATTGTATTCATCGGTAAATAATTATTTTAGATCTATGCATCAACTATGGCCCTTAGAAATGCAAATATACTTCAAATTGAAGTATTCATCAAAAACCCTTTCACGTGCACACTTAGCACTTTGATCTTGAACTCCTTATATAGTTAGAGCCTTAACTAATATCATGGGTCAAACCCTTAGTTATGCCGATGGTATTCTTTGATGGGATCAATATCCGTTGTCGTGCTCATTACAATGGGCCAATACCATAGTAAAGACCCTTGATATTTAGAATACCATGGTGCAGAAATTGTATATGAATTTTCTACACCAAACCTACATGTATACATGACATGGCCTTGATGAAGTTGTTTATATATCTTCAAATATTCACTTGTGACTTTTCTTCTTTGCACCTGTGTGTATACACGACTTGGCCTTGACGAACTTCGTATATATATTCAAATATTCACATTTATCAAACTTCTAAGTCTGATCTGTAAACCCTTGTCCCATCATTCTGTTATTTTGTTCCATCACTCCGTCACCTCTGAACTGACATGTGGATTATCTAGTTACCATATACTTGTTATGTTACAAGTGATTTACGATTAAGGATAAGACATGCATCATAATGCCAACATCAAGCTCAAACTATGAAGCTAAGGCTTCACCTTCTACTCCTCCTGAGGTCTTCTTGCTTTCCTTTTTGTGTGGACACTTCATGGCATAGTGCCTGAATTCATGACATTGGAATCATTTAATTTTGGAAAAAGATTTCTTCTTGCCCCCTTGGTTGGACTCTGGTTTGGATTGAGATTTCTTCCCTTTTCCCTTATTTCCCTTTCTAACCAATGGAAGGTTTTCTTCGTCCTCGCCCTTGGATGAAGTCCCATCTCTGGTATTCCACCTTATTTCCTCCTATACCAAATCATTCCATAAGAATTCCTAATTCGGTAGTTTATCCCTCTCGTTCACCAAATCTTGGTACCTATGCCAACTCTTTAGAAGGCCTAGAAGGGATATGATTACCAAATAATAATATGAAATAGTAACACCAAATCCAACAAGCTCATCACAAACTTGTGTGAACCTAGTTAGATACTGCTGAATAATGTCATTCTTTTGCGTCTTGATATTTCGAAGTTTATCCTTGAGTGCCATTTTCCTATGGTCACTTCTATTTTGGAACTGATCTGTCAATGCTTGCCACATTACATAAGGAGTTTCTTTCACATGGATACTAGTGACAATATGTTCCCATACTCCCTTCAATATTATTCTACTTGCCTTGGCTACATATTTCTTCCATTAGGATAGGTTCTAGGCATCAAATTCTGTTATTTTTACAACATCTCTCTTGATATATTCTAGCAATCCATTTTCATCTAGTACCGCCTCCATCCAATCCTTCCATGTGATGAAATTAGAGTTTCCTTTCAAGGAATACTCTAGCCTCAACCTATTGAAGGTCAACTTCCCAACTCTTAAGATATCTTGATACAATGAACTGCAAAATCGAACCTCCCGAGGAACAACTTCGAAATTCCTACTCTAATGTGAATCTTGATCTGATACCATGTAGAAATTATGGTGTATATTTGCAATTGCTAATGAAATTTTAATCAAAATCACAAGACACAAACCTACTCTACTGCTCTACGAAATTCAACTCACAATTTATAACATCGATCACAAACATGCAATGAGAAATTACACACATGCACATAGTATTTTTCAAGGGAAAGCAATTTGCTAAAAACCTTGATGCATGTTTGCATTAATCTGATGAATAGAGATGTATAACAGTTGATTTTCTCAACTAAGCACAACCATCAAGTGAATAACCTATCTCTCTACTCATTGAGAAGATATGACCTAGAATTAGTCAATTTATTCCTCTACTTGAGCCACTATTTCCTTGCACAATTCCTTGAGAAATTAGGCCCCTATAATTTATAAATTTCTCCAAAATGGATTGTGCAATTCCCAAGGTTGATCATCTGATTGTATGCAACACCTATACACTCTACAACTGATGTTACATTGTCTTGGAATATCCACCACAATTGGGGAACTCAAATTCTTTGCATGAACTAGCTATTTTGGGATGATTGATTAGTTAATTAGATGATCATTGAGTTTGACTGAAGTCCCACTGCACAACTAACTTTCCACTAGTTCATCCAACAGTTGGAACTAGTTTAACTAAAAACAACTTGAAATAACTGACCTTGATTGCTAAAAATTAGCAATCAAACATGCTTAACTGAACTCTAACACCTCCAACTTGAATTTACTGAGTAAACTGGGTGACACAAGCCATGTCACACAATTTAACTACATCCAAGTTGTCTACCGATGTGGAAATTTGAATTTTATCAATTTTATCAAGACAAAATCAAATTGAGAATTTCTTGTTGCATTTTTCCACAAAGATGACACTTGAAAAATGTGAATTACCTTGAAAATGACAAATTCCAGAGCAAAGATAACATGAAAACAACACTTATTTAAGTGAAATTGAGCAAAATTGAGCAAAATCGACAACTGTGAACGTAAAAGTGACACGTGTGGAAGCGATGGTGCGCAAAGTGACATTTGAGAAAACCCACTAGAATAGAAGTAAAAATGAAACCAAAGTGAGGGAGCTTGTTAACGAAAGTACACACTGACTTTTGAAATGAGTTGAACATCACAAAAGAATTGTCTTGATGGATGGTTCTATAATTGTTTAAGCTTGCATAAAGAAAGCGTGTTCATGAACTTATCAAAGACTAAATATGTGTATGAGAAAGTGACTTGACAATTTAAAAGAAAAAAGAAGACTTAAGCAATTTAGAAAACATTAATTGAGCATGGAGTGACCATAGGGCGGTAGATCGTAAGATCCTCAGTAGGCTCCAAAATTAAATTGTGAGAAAAATTTTGGAGGGTGGTTATCACAACATCAACACTAGGAAACAAACTGGTAGAACTGTAATTTCTCTATTTAGATTTAATTATCTAAGTGCATGGTCTCAGTCTTTTAGGAAGTATTAATTCATGTTTCGGATTACCTTGGCTTTCCCATTTAGCCTAGTTAGATATATAGTCCCCTCCATTCCCTTACTTGGTTAAACACATATCAAGTCTTGTTAAATCACAATTATTTTGATTTAGGAAAGAGTAATATATAACTGCAAGTTTAATATAATCGAAGTATGAGTTTTCATATCTGGTGTTGCTCCACTTCTGGTAGGCCTAGATAGTACCCCGGTGGAGTCACTATAGGACACAAGCATTGCTTCACTTCCAACGAGCCTGAACAGTACCCCGACGAAGTTACTTGTTTCACCTCTCTACACAAGAAGCCTTTCTCTTCTTTCACCCTTTATTTATTTTATTTACAGATCTGTGCTTAGGCACTTATTTATTTACCAGAGTGGAAGACGGATCCCAACTTATTGAGAGTATCCCTCAAAGAAGGTAATACAAACCTTTGATATTAGTTTGCATGATAATTGATTTTCCCCTTACCTTTCTCTACTCGATTGGCCCAATAAGAAAAACTTTATTTACTACAATGTCAAGTTGAAGAATGTGTATCTAAAATAGATACAAGATATATATTTTGACCAAAATATTTCCATTTGATTGGATCATATTTTTCATTTAGACATCATTGAATTTAAATATATGTATACCCGAAATAGAGAAGAGGTAACAAATTAGCCAAGCATTGTTCGTCATCATAATTTCCCTTTTCAAGTTTTGCCACATTTTCTTTTGAGCCAAACAAGAGCATATTTCATGCAATTATTAAACAAAAAAATGAAAGAAAATACATAACAAAACTACCAAACAAGATCAAAATAACATAGAAAATGGAGGTTTAACTGAACACAACATGCAGAACATAAAACAAGAAAACCAAACAAATGCAAAGGCTAAGTGGAAAGCCAATGTAGGACACATGTACATGGAAACTAGAATACAACTAGACCTATTCCTAACCTAACTTGATAGAAGGTCAGGTATAAGTGTAATGATGTTTCCAATGAAGCCAATGTAATTGGTCTCGACCTACGAACAAAAAGATGAAAGCAATTAAAACAAATAAATGATAATGTGCAACAAAGAAATAAGAACTTGAAAATCTTTCACAAAACATTGAAGGACTTTCTTAAAGGAACAAATATGTGTCATATCACTCGACTTTACCCATCCTGCCACCTTACCTGTAGAAATTCTCATCGTAGATTAACCTGATTATGCAATAGACTAAAGCAAAATACTTAATCTACTTCTACAATCAAACTTGCGGAATCTTAATCAATTTTGAGCAAGATCAAATAGAACACATATAACAGAGAAGAAGAATCAATACACATGAAACACTTAAGAATAATTTGGGGAAAGCCTTAGCGAAAAAACCCGACTATCTGTATTATCATACAAGTGGAAATATCTCAGGATTAGATAAAGCTTTATCTCTCACAGCTACCTAGATCTTCGTACAATCCCTCTCACTGCTCATAGATAGACTAGACAACTCATATGCCTTTTCCTCTACCCTCCAAGCCTCCTATTTCCTTGTGCTATTTTCCCTGGGCTTTCTTGCTGTAACCTTGTGTGACACTGATCTCACACACTGCTCCAACACACTGTACAACTTTGAAAATCTCAAGGAATGAATTCCTTCTACATGCAAGAGATTTTCTTATAGGAAAATTCTTGCAACTGATAGTACATTTTCCCTGCCTTTAATCTCAACTGGGTCTTTGTTTGAACTAACATGCATGAGTTATTTATGAGAGAATATTCAATTATCTAGAGTACAGTAGTTTCATGCATGCATGCATTAACTGACTGAACTCTCAATTAGTTCCTCAAACTATTTGGAACTAATCTAACTAGACTTAACTCAGTTAACTGAGCTAACTAATTACAACTCAAATACAACTCATCCTTATCTCCTTAATTAAGGGATAACTTCCTCAATCAAAACGATAACTATCGCATGACTTCACAAAGACTTCATGTTTGAATTTTTCCAACTAATTAACTCAAGATGAATTAATTAATTATTTTTCAAACAGCTGGTGAGACTAAATTCAAATTTTAATTCAAGGAAAATTAAAATTGGAATATTCTTGTTGCCACATTTCAACATTACCTTCTTGATGAAAACCATAATCAAACAAAAGATGATATTTTCTTGTGAATGCACCTACATCTGTATTTTCTTCCTTAGCAAACATCAAGAGAAACCGAAACTTGTTTCTAGAAAATGGGCTTGTTAAGTAAGATTCTTCTAACTGATGATAGATTGGATTATGAAATTCAAAAAAATCCTCTTAAATATCCTGTAATCCTTGGGATAAATAAGTTTGAATTAATGGTGTGGAATTAGGATGAGAATATTGCAAGGGAAAATAAATATGATCTTATTCATCATGATAGTGAGGTCTTGACATAACCATCAACAATCTTAAGCTGAAGTTCCTCAACTGCTTGACAAGTATTCGAATATTGAGATGAAAAATCATAAGGGCCAATCGATGTAAAACAACTGTCATGAGATACGCTGGTGGGAAAATGACAGATTGAATGATAACTATCATGATCAGGTATATTAATTAGGGCACAATATTCTTGATTAGTAAACAAAAAATATGGATCAGTTTGAAAAGCTTTGCAAATGATTTGAACAAAAGAATCATCTTCCTCTCATTTTGAATGTAACAAACCTCGTGATTGGTTACAGACTATACTAGCATCATAATCATTTTTAGAAATGTAAAATAATGTTAGTATAGAAAATACATGACACTAGTCGAGATGTACTGGATGAAAAAGAGGAACTTGATTCAGTAAATAACATAGCATTAATTGAAACTTAAGATAATATATGGTGCCATGAAGAAAATAATTAGCATTAGAATATTCAAAAGAAATATTAGGAGCTTATTATTTTCAAAGAATGTGATAGGTATGAATCCTCCGTCCAATTATAATCTTTGTAATGATCAACTTCACCACTTCATACATCCATGGAAGGTATGCATTCCAAACCTGAGTATAAGAGATTTGCATGAGGAATGATCCATTGAAATAGAATGCTCAATCCAACCAGAAACAAAATCTTGAAAGCTTGCCAAGTTATACATGAAATACCACACAACTTTCATGGATGAATTTACATCTAGTGAAACCATGCAAAGGAAAGAATTTTGTGAGAAAATCCAAATCTATCTTAGTTCATGGATCTTACCAAAGTTGTGAGAAATTTATATAACCCTAAAAAATTTTGAAGTGCCTCAACATCCTGGTGAGTTCCAAAACTTCCAAGAATTGTAAAACTACATTTTGAATATTGAATTAGGTTATGCATGGTGTGCAGATAACTTCCATTAATAATTTCTACTAGATCACTACTATCGAGATGGAAACCATCTAAATCTATTGTTTGGTTAGAACTTACATCTTGAACAACAAACAAATTACCTAGGCCATAAGTTCTTCTGAGTACACATCTAAGGATGAATAGATCGAATGACTTTCATCAGTAATATGAATAGAAGAATTTTCTTCATGAAAAATTGGAAATGATAAGGGATGGAAAGAATACTTGATAATTTGATTACATTTTTCATCATGGGTAACCTCATTACCCTGTGACAACTAAGAATTTAGCTTATTGGGTGGGAGATCTGAAGAGCAAGGCATAGAAGCAACAAGACACAAGGAATAAGGACTTGAGGGAGAAGCTTTCGTGAGAAAATCTTATTTGACCAAAATAGATTCAAGATCTAAATATTTTGAAACAAATTTTTCTTAGGAAAAAAAAATATCAAATGGTGCACTTGGGCACAAATCATCACGTAAAATAATAGAATCAGAATTGTCAGAATGATGGTTGTCAACAACTTCAAGTTGATTAAGAAAATGAAATTCATTTGATTGATTACTGAGATTACTAGATTCAAAATCAACCAAGGACGGGAGAACATTATCTTGACATAAAGGATTTTGAAAACGAGAAGGTCGATCAAAATAATCCTCACCTTCCTGCTCCTCTACCTATAAAGAGTGACTACCTTACACCTGATCACTATTTGGAATTGGAAGAGATTGATCAAGAAAATATAGGGGCAAGGGATCATGAGAAAAAGATGGTAGAGGATGACAGGAATCCAAGTCAGATTCAGTACTAGAGTTATGAGTGTCAATACCATCTTAAGGAATACAAATATTAGTCTTCACCATAGGCTTCATGATCCATTCTAGGGTTTCCTCCATGGGACATGGATCATGAGAAATGGATGAAAGTTGAAGAGGCATATCCATGATTTGATTTGAAAATTTTTCCACTTCAACATTATCATAAGGAGGCACCCAAATTGGTAATGGAAAAGGAGGAGGACAAGGAACAAAAGGAATAGTAGGTTCCTCCTCTGAGATTAGAGGTGTCTCAAATTTTACAAAAGTTGGCGAAACAAGAACATCTAGGGGTTTAGATTCACACTAATTCAAAGAGATCCAAACCAAATGTTCAAACTTCTTCTTGAAGAAATCCAAATCCATATCTTCTTAAGGAAAATCACAACATAAGTGAGGGAATATGTTATAAAAATTATCAATTTATTCATTAGGATCCATGCTAAGTTGATTAATTCTTTTTTAAACATCTCGGTAATCATACCTTTCAAAAGCTTAATGAAGCTCCTTAAGAAATTAATGAAAAGAATTAATAGAGGTAGATGGTAAGATATGACATCATCGATTAACACAACCTTCAATATTGAGGGTGGATAAAATACACACAACATCTTCATCGTCAATTTCACGAGATTTAGAAAAACCAAGAAAATGATTTATGTGTTTGGATAAAGATGTACCACCCTTGCCATTAAACCTAAATTGAGGCAAGACATGAATAATTTCTGTGGAGATGGAAAGTTTACCAAGATATAGGTTAGAAAAACACTTAGGGATTATGATTTGGCAAAGATCCATTTACTATAAGAGATTCAAAACAAACTCAACGAGCACAACTTGTCATCTGGCCCTCCTTCTAATGCCAAAATGTTGATGACGCTAGATACCGCCAACATATAGGGGGTCTCCCCGATGTCAAGTCCCAATTAGACATCACATCGTTTGGAGTAGGAGAACCATCCAAAGTATCAACTTTACCACCATAACACATAGGTTGATCTTGGTTTCAACAAATAACATAAGAGATTATATACATAGACCTTAAACAAGCAAGTAAGTTGACATTGTGAAACACCGATTGCAATATGTAAAAAGAGACCTTCATGAGCGAGAGACGACAGTGATTCTCTGGAAGCAAGTAGTAGTAATAACCTAAGATATACACACGAGAGCATGAAAAGATTCATTAGAAAAATAGTTCATCTAATGATTATTAAAGCGAATACAACATACATTCAACAAGATAAGTACCGAAGCCACCAAAATAGTTCAGTTTCTCCAGTACATATGAACATAACATATATCATAAACATCCTAGAATAGTCCTAAAACATTCACAATACATGCATGAAAATGTGTTGGCTCATTAAGTTTCAATTAGGTTGAAGATCCAAGTATGCAATTATAATGATGAGGCACTAGTTCTAGTAGTGGAACATTAAGTCACTTCATTCTTCTCCAAAGAAAAATTTTCTCTCTTATGCCAAGTAGAGAAGCCAAGACTAGCTCTCCAAAGCTTAAGCCTCCAAAATCCCTTTGCTTGAGTTATGAGGTTGCTTTTATAACAAGAGGAATGACCTTTCACCTTCCCTTGAATCTTGGTTTGCCCTCATGACTCTTGGACTTCTAATGTGTCCTTTGGACTTCTAAACAACTTTTGAACTTCTAAATCAAATTTCTACTTCTCTATATGACTTTTGGACTTTATATAGCTCTTTTGTCCATATATGATTATGTGACTCTTCATATTCCACGTATGACTCTTAGACTTCCACACCTTACATTTTATCCTTTTCCTTGAAAATACATCATTACATTCCACATGATGATGTGGCATGACACATGGACACATATTGAATATTATGATGAAACTTGTACAAGCTACAACTTGACAATGATGACATGGACTTCATGATGAAATGGTAATGCCAAGTTATCTTTCTATGCTACTTCATCTTGCATTATTGATGGTAGATCTGAATCTATGCTTCATCCTCATGCAATATTTTATTTTTTCTTCATCTTCACCCTCCAAAGGGTCTTGGATTAATATCAATGTCTTCTTTCTATCTTGGTCCATGATCTGCTTCATGTCTCCTTGACAAGTCTCTTTTTTTCTTCTTCTCTGTAGGTGATTGTTTATTCTTTCTTCTTGCTATCTGCTTTGAGCATTACCTTGTCCTGCTATGAAGGTACTCCTACCAATGAAAATCATTTATGGAAAAGTGAATTTAATCTTAAGAACATATATTCTATCACTACCTAGCTCATGGAATGATCAAGTCATGATAGGCCTGTACAAGGGTTAAAATTAGGAAGCTTGATTACGAGGGTGTAGTCAAAATCATAAATGGCTTAGGAAGGCTCCACTGTTCATTTTTAGTGCACCATGCATTATGAAGAGGAGCTCTCCTTGGTCCAGCGAAGTGGTTGAAGCTGAAGGGACAAGGTGGGAAGGATTCATGCTTCAAGAATGCATCATGTACCATAAAGAAAAAGATGAAAACTTGAAAGCACAATTTAACTAGTCAAGGGTTAAGAGGAGGCCTCCTTTAGCCTTCCCTTCTACACCATGTTCTCAAAGGAAGGGTCATAATCAAGCTAGGGGCAGAGCACATTGGGGAAGGGATAAGGATGAATGCTTTGGGGCTTCATGATTGCACCATGCACCTTAAGGAAGAGGATGCATAATGGAAAGTGTAATTTGACTAGTCAAAGGATTAGAGGAGGCCTCCTTCGGCCTTCTCTGCTGTGCCATGTGCTCCAAGGAATTTTTAAGGAAGAGGCTAGGGCACATAGCACATTGGGTAAGAGGGAAGGATGAAGGCTTCAGGGTTCATGACTGTGCCATGCACCCTAAGGGAGAGAAGGCTTGAAATATAGCGCAATGTTATTCCAAAAGGGGTCATTGTTGGTTTGGAATGCCCTTTTCCTTCTAGGCTAGTGCAATTTGACTCAATAGTCGGTGCTTGGCCATTTGGAATGTGCTTTTCATTGAGGAAATGTTAGGTCTCTATAGTATTAGCGTATTCCCTCATTTTTATTGTCAGTGTAGCCCCCTTCTTGTTATTGTTGTGCTTCTGTAGCCCCCATATTGTTATTATTGTGCCCCATAGAAGCACACTATTGTTATTGTTGTTCCCTTACATTATTATTGTTATGTCAGCTCTGAATATATTGTGACCCCTTAGACTCCTATATATACATAGGAGTTCTTTTCATTTGTATCATCGAATAATTGTTAATTTATGTGATGTAATAGAGGTTTCCCCCTTGAAGAGGATAATTTTTAAGTCATTCATCTATCTATTTGTGAGCTGGTTGCATAACATTTGGTATCAGAGCTTTGGATTCTAGGGTCTCGGTTCTTCAAACACATCATCGTGGAATTTTCACTATAAAAAGCTTTCTGCGAGGCTTCGAAAGCTAAAATTTTGACCACATGGAGCCGAAATCTCAGAGAGCTTGATTTAAAAATTTCAGATCTTGGTTCACTATATTTTGAGAGATATGATATGAGGAAGTTAGGGTTTTTGAAGGCTCCATAATTCAGTTGCAAATAGGTGACCTAGGGAAAATCATCATAACTTTCATTTCATGCATTAGATTTGAATTCTGTAAATGATGGCTAAAAATGCATAGACTTTAGTTTTTCATGTCCTAAGTTCAAGGCCGAAGGTTGAAAAAATGACATGTGGCATCTCGTACAACTTCACTCTACTGAACTAGTCCATAATCATGTCATCGTGGGAGATTTGGCATGACTCTTTATTGAAGAATACAATCTCGATAAGACTTGTATGTCAACTTTAGATCAGTAAGCAATGCATCAAGTCTCAGCATGGGAATGGGTAACAACGACATCAACAACATGGATCCCAGCAACGCAGACTTCAACATAAAATTGGGTAACATCGACAGCAAGGACAATAACTCTATTACAAAAATTTTAAAGAAGAAGAACATAGACACCCAATTTACAACATGTGGAACGATAAGACAGATGATGAGGTCGGTTAAGGATAAAATTGATCATCAACAACTCAAAGGAGTGTACAAGATTGATTGCTCATGTGGCAAGAGTTATATTGGGGAAACAGGCAGATCTCTGAAAACAAGACTAAAAGAGCACGCAGCTGACATAAAAAATGAGAGATCCCATACATCAGCCCTTGCAGAACACTTGTCCAAGACCAAGCATCATATGTGTTTAGAAGACGCCAAGGTAATTGCAAGAGAGGACAACTATCACAAAAGAAAAATCAGAGAGGCCATTGAAATTAGGAAATTTCCGCAAAACCTCATCAAGGACAATGGGAGTGAAATCAGTGGAAATTGGCTTACCCTCATCAGAGAAATAAACCCCCCCCAGACACTTGGAAGCATAAGATCATAAAAGGTCTTTCATTTCGAAGGTGCGGTTAATTAATTAATTAAAACAAATTAAAACAAATTAATTATTTAGTTTAATTTAAATAATTAATTATTATAATTAAATTAAATTAAATTAATGTTTTTAATTTCTTAAATAAACAAAAAAAATATAACATCATAAAGTATTATATTATATTAATTTAATTAATTATATTAATTAAGTTAAATTAAATTAATTAAGTTAGATTAAATTAATGGTTTAATTCCTAATAAACAAAAAATATAACATCATAAAGAATTAAATTTAAATAAAAAGAAAGAAATAATTAGGGTTTTCAAATCAAGATTAATTTAATTTAATTAATTAATTAATTATAATCATAAATTATAAATTAATCAAATTAATATTAATCATATATAGAAAAATTAAAATTAATTCTTTTAATCAGATTGAAAATTGAATTAATTTAATAAAAAAGCAAAATTAATTAAGTATTAAATAAAATAAAAATAAAAATTTCAAAAATAAAAGATTTTGAAAATAAAATAATAAAATTAAAATTAAAATTAAAAATTAGTAATTTATATTAATCAATTAATTAAAAATTTATATTAATTAATTTATTAAAAATTGTATTAATTAAATAAAAATAATTTAAATTCATATTAATTAATTAAATAAAAATGAAAATAACTAAACTAAAATAATCAATGATTAGATAAATTAAGGATCATAATTAAAATAATTAAAATCCTGAGCTAATTTTGAATAATTAAATAATTAATTAAATTAAATATGAAAAAGAAAAATTTTTGAAATCAAGTGTCAGCCCTTATATAAAATTAGGGTTCTTGGTTTATTTATATACAGGTTCATGTCTTCTTCTCTCAATAATCTTTCATTCATTTTCTATCTTTCTGATTTGTCCTGATGATGGACCCCCTTTGGGGTTTGAAACGTCGACACAATGAACAAAAAACTGTGGACAATCCGGATCATACCACTACAAAAGACTTGTATGGTTGGAAAGAGCACCCAAGGAGATACCATAGGAAGAAATTTCATAACTTGGAGATCTGAAACTACATAGTTATAATCATCAAGATTGAGCTCCTAAAAGCAAGAAAAATGCATGTATTTTTTTTTAAATTTCTTAACTTTTGTTTGAAAAATCAGTTTCAAGCGATTCAAAGGGCATAATGAAGCATAGATATCATTGTTTGATTTAAAAATTCCTCAAAGCAAGAAAATGTAAACACCTAGTAAGAAATCATAAATCTCTACTATAACGCATGAAGAAGAGGAAAAAATGCAACATGATATATCAAAATTACGAGACCAAGTGCAACAAATTTCCCTCTCACAAAGAGTAACCAAAAAATAAATGGAAGCTAATATGGATGGTATGAAGGATGGATTAAAATCAGACATGGAAGGTTTGAAGGATGGTTTAAAAGAAAACATGGAAGGTTTGAAGGATGGTTTAACAAAGTTGCTACAATAAATTTTTCCCAATGGTAAAAAATATATTACATGAAACTCATGATGAGAACAAAAGAAATATTAATCATGATTTCATAGAATCTAACTTTGTATTGAATACCCACCATATTCCAAAGATCGATATGAGTAATTTTGATGGAAAGATCCGATAACATGGATACTACAAATGGAGCAATATTTTGATCACCATAATGTGCAACACACACAAAAGGTATGCATTGCAACTTTATAGTTAGAACCTGATTAGTTTGTATGGTATCAATGGCTTTATTCTCATAAACCACTTGTCACTTGGTCAATTTTTATGGAGGAAATGATAGCACAATATGAGGATACAAAGAGAAACATCTTCTTTATCAAATTGATAAATCTCAAACAAAAGGGTTCAATGCTAGAGCACATAGAGGACTTCCAAAAATTGAAAATAAGGGTAAATGATATTCTAGAGGAACATAGGATTGATGTCTTCATAGATACTTTAAAGGATAACATCTAGGATGAGGTTTGCCTTTGGGAACCTGATTCATTGGAGAATACATTCAGATTGGCAAGAAAAATTAAAAGAAAAATTATGGCAACAAGGAAGCCTACCACTCACAACTATAAATATGGAAGCGTTGTTGCCTCTAGCCTTCCACAACCTACAAGGTTAACAACACAACAATTGGAAGAAAATAGAGACAAAGGGATTTGCTAAAATTGTGATAGAAAATACACTAAAGGTCATAAGTGTGCCGAGAAGAGATTATTTTACATATATTGTGAAGAGGAGGAACAAAAGGAACAAGAAACTTCAAAGCAAGAAGATATACACCGAGAACCAACCCTAGAGAAAGAAGAAATGAATCTGACCATATCTTGTACTACATTGGTAGGAATTACCACTCCTAAAACACTCAAGATAGGACATTTCAAGAAGAAAAAGGTAATAGTGTTGATTGATTTAGGTAGTACTCATAATTTGATTCATTGTAAGATAGCCAAGGATTTGAATTTCTTCCTATACCTAGCACTAGAGTGTCAAGTGATGGTTGAAAATGGAGGAACTATAAATTTCTTTGGAAAGTGCCATAATATCAAGCTAACTATGGGGGAGTATGTATGGAACATTCCAATGCTCTCCATTTCAATGGGTGGTGCTAATGTTGTACTAGGAGTCCAATGATTACAATCTTTGGGTATGATAACTTTTAATTTTCAAGAAATTTTCTTAAATTTTTTTGGGAAGGAAAGGAATTTGAATTAATGGGTATCACAGGGAAACCAAGAAATATAATTATCTCTATTGACATGACAAATATTCTAAAGAAATAACAACGAGGCGTAATTGCACAATTATTTTCACTAGAGGTTCCAACATCGAAATCATCTATTTCTCCAAATCTCCAAAAAGTATTGGAAAATCATTCCAAGGTATTTGAGGCTCCCAAAGGCCTTCCACCTTTAAATATCAGGCCTTACATATATCCCTATGCCCAAAAGGGTGAAATTTAATGTATGGTTGTAGAAATTCTAGAGGCTAGTATAATTCAACGTAGTCAAAGTTCTTTCTCTGCTCCAGTAGTATTTGTGCACAAGAATGATGGATCATGGTGCATGTGTTTGAATTATGGGGAGCTCAACAAGCTCACTATTAAAGTTAAATTTCCCATTCTTTTCATTGATGAATTATTGGATGAATTACATGGACTAAATTACTTCACCAAGTTGGATATTCGTTTAGGATATCATCAAATAAGAATGAAGACTGAAGACATTCTGAGAACAAAATTTATAACTCATGAGGGTCATTATGAATTTTTGGTCATGCTGTTTGGCCTTACCAATGCAACTTCTACATTTCAAGGTTTGATGAATTCCATTTTCAAAACCTTCCTTAGAAAATTTTTGTTATTATTTTTTGATGATACAACAATCTACAATAAGTCTTGGAAGGATCATGTTCAACATGTTGACATGGTGCTCAAACTATTGGAGAGAAACAATTATATGGAAAAGCCTCCAAACGTTTCTTTGGAGTACAAGAGGTGGAATATCTGGGTCATATTGTATCTCATGAGGGTGTTAAGGTAGACCCTAACAAAATTAAATCCATTAAGGAATGGAAAATCCACACATCCATAAAGCATCTGTGAGGATTTCTTAGGTTGGCATGGTATTATCACAAGTTTGTTCAGAATTATGGGAGAATAGCAGGACCTCTAACAACATTACCGAAAAAAGAAGCATTTTCCTGGACTCTAGAAGCAGCAAAGGCCTTTGAACATCTTAAAGAGGCAATGTGACAAGCACTAGTCTTAGCTACAAAAGACTTCACAAAAACCTTTATTGTGGAATGTGATGCCTCAGGAAATGGAATTGGTGTTGTTTTAATGCAAGAGGGAAGACCCATTGCTTTTGAAAGTCATCCAATCAATGGAAATTATTTTCACAAAGCTATTTATGAGAAGTAAATGTTGGAAATACTACATGTACTTAAGAAATGGAAAACTTACATAATGGGAAGACACTTCAAGGTAAAAATGGGTCATGATAGTCTTAAATACTTTTTAGAAAAATATCATCTTTAGAAGAGCAGCAAAAATGGGTCACAAAGATGTTGGGTTATGACTTTGAAATCATCTACAAAAAAGGGAAGCAAAATGTTGTTGCAGAGGCACTCTCAAGAAAGGATGAGGATGTGGAAACATTGCTTTGTTCCATTTCTATTATCCAACCAGATTGGATAACCGAAGCAAGGGAAGAATGGAAGAATGATGAAGAAGTGTTGTCACTCATTCAAAAGTTGCAGCAAGATCCTAGTGCATCTGATACATTTAATTGGGAAAATTATTCATTATGGTACAAAGATAACTTATACCTTTGTAAGAATTCCTAACTCAACCAAAAAATTCTTTTGGAATTGCACACCTCTCCCTTAGGAGGGAACTTGATATTTTTAAAAACTTACTATAGGGTTAAGAAAGATTTTTTTCTGGATGGCCTTAAATCTGATATTCAAAAGTTTGTGGCAGAATGTTTGATTTTCCAACAAAATAAAGTTTACACAATTAAGACCCTGAATTTGTTACAACCTTTATCCATTCCAAGTCAATGTTGGGAGGAGGTTTCAATGGATTTTATCACAGGTTTACCCAAGTCTAAAGGAAAGAGTGTCATAATGGTGTTACTTGATAGACTTACCAAGTATGCACACCTTTTTGAATTACCTCATCCATTTAAAGCCAATACAATTGATACTACATTTATGGAAACAATTAAAAAAGCTACATGGAAATGCAAAGATTATTGTAAGCAACATAGATCCCATTTTCACTCGAAATTTTTGGACAGAAATATTTTCTTGTCTCAGTACTCAATTAGCTCATAGCTCATATTATCATCCTCAATCTGATGGGAAAACTGAGATAGTGAACAAATGTTTGGAAGGATATTATTGTTGCTTTGTATTTGATAAACAAACACAATGGGTTATGTTGTTACCTCTGGCTAAATGGTGGTATAACACTTCCTTCCATACTGCAGCAAAAATGACCCCATTTATGGCACTTTATGGATATCATCCATCTTCCCACATCGAGCATCAACAACAAGTTCTCCAACTCTTAAAGGATAACCTCAATTTGGGGCAGAATAAAATGAGATATCAAGAAGATCAACATCACAATGAAAGAAGTTCTTATGTAGGTGACTGGGTATGTTTACGGCTACAACCATACAAACAAACGTTCCTTAAGAAAGGTAAGAAGGATAATAAATTATCACCAAAGTATTATGGTCCTTACAAGGTGTTGCATAAATATTGGTATAATGGCATGCAAATTGGAGCTTCCCGCATCTTCCCGAGTGCACCCACTTTTCCATGTTTAATGCTTACAAAAGGTTATAGGTGACAAGCTCCTAGTTCAAACAATATTTCTATAACTTGACAAGGAAGGAAAAATCATATTGGAACCTAAAGAAGTCACAGAAACAAGAACTCAATAGCTATGAAATCAATCAATTTCAGAGTATCTCATCAAGTGTAAGAACTTACTCACTGAAGATTCCACATGCGAGGACGCAAATTTTATACTGAAGCATCCAAAAATACTCAAGCATTGAGGAAAACACTTTTTTGAATGATAGGGGCATGCCAGGTCCCTATAATACTAGTGTATTCCCTCATTGTTATTGTTAGTATAGCCCCCCTATTGTTATTGTTATTCCCTTACATTATTATTATTATGTCGGCTCTAATTATATTGTGACTCCTTAGAATCCTATATATAGAAAGGAGGTTTTTTCATTTGTATCATCGAAGAATTGTTCATTTATGTAATGTAAAGGAGGTTTCCCCCTATAAGAAGAGGATAGTTTTTAAGTCGTTTATCTATATAATTGTGATTTGGTTGCATAACAGGGAGGCCATAAGAAGGAAGCCACTTTGCCTAGGGGGGTTTTTGCTACACTGGGAGGATAGGAGGGTCTTTGAATTCCATGTTTTGCATTTGAAAAAGGGTGGAAGAGGTCCATGATGTTATCTAGGATTTCTCTATGTTTCATGCAAGGTAGAGGTGACCAAAACTTAGTGTAATGAGGCAATATAAGCAAGAATGATTAAGTGACTTCCCTTGGGAGGATCATAATGTGCAGTAGATTTGGGATGATCTTGAGGAGGACTTAGTGCACCAATATTGGTGAGTAGAATTGTATCATTGAGGAATATGGATGGGTTAATATACTCACTTGGAAAGAAGGCTAATGCCTTCATAGCTTGCACTGGGATGAAGGACCAAGAATGGATCCAAAATGGATAAGTGTGAGACCAACAAAGTAAAAGAGAGAAATGCATCCAACAAGAACTAAAGCATGGATCACACACATAAAACCATCAATAAAATACAAAAGGATACACTTGAATCATGGATAACAATCAAACCTCGAAACAATAGTAAAGCGACACTTATTTCTAAGTGTGACAGTTGAAACGACACTTAAAACACAAGTTAAGACATAAGTGAAAAATGTGACCAAAAGGTGTGCTAAGTTGTATGAATGTGTCTAGTGCATATTCTAATGATGTGTAATACCATCTAATTCAAAAGAGTGTGCTAGAACTAATTTTAGTGATACAAAAAGGTGTGACACAAGCAGGATTGAAAACAACAAAAGCAACAACCGCGATAAAAGGAAAACATGAAGATGACACTTGAAAAATGAAAACGACCTTGAAAGAGACACATGCCAGAGTGAATATAACCTGAAAACGACACTTATTAAAGTGAAAATTTGTAAAATCAAGAACCATGAATGCAAAAACAAAACTTGCGGAAGTGACAACGCGTAAAGTGACAATTGAGAAAACTCACTGGAATAGAAGTAAAAATGCAACCAAAGTGAGGGAGTCTGTCAACAACAGTGCACACTTTCTGTTGACATGAGTTGAACATCACACATACATTGTATTGATAAATGGTGCTATGATTTTTTATTCTTGAATAAAGAGAGTGTGATCATGAACTTAGCGAATACTGGGAATGTTTATGAGCAAGTGACTTGATAGTTTAAAACCAAAAAGAAGACTTAAACCCTTTAGAAAACATTAATCAACCATGGAGTAACCATAGTGTGGCATATTGTAAGATCCTCAGTAGGCTTCGAAATTCAAGTGTGAGAAAAATTTTGGAGGATGTTGATCGCAACATCAACATATTGTCATTGGTTTATCCTTGGAGTTGACTGATTTCATTATTTTCATGCTCACAATTACTTTCAACCCATTCTTTCTCTACTAATATTTCCCTCACGAAATTGTGTGGGGTCTGTAGAAATTCCACTGTAGATCAACAGATTATGCAATATACTAAAACACAACACAAGATCTACTTCTACAACACTTTGCGGAATCTTAATCGAATTGAGCAAGATCAAGAGAACACATATAACTGAGAATGAGAAATCAATCACACTAACACAGAAGAAATAACCTGGAGAAAGCCTTAGCCTAAAACCCCAATCTTTGTATTATCATACAAGTGGAAATCTTGTTCAAGTTACAAAAAGAATCAGCTCTCAAGCTATCTTGCTCTCTCTGCAATCAAATAATACAACTCACAAACTAAATAGACATAGTATATGTCCTCCTCAAGCCCTCCAAGCCTCCTATTTCCTTGCGCAATTTTTCTTGGGGTCCAGTGAAGCCACATGTGTGAATTGGCCTCATCACACTCACTAAACCTAAAGAAGTAAATGTGCAATCCTCAAGGAAATAATTCCTTCTGCATGAAAGGGATATTCACAATGGAATATTCTAGCAACTGATAGTACATTGCCCCTCCATCTGATATCAACTGGGTCTCTATCTGAACTGACATGCATGAGTTATTTATGAGAGAATGCTCAGTTATCTAAAGTGCAGTAGTTACATGCATGCAAGCATTAACTAACTGAACTTACATTAATTCAACAAACTCTTTGAATTAATCTAACTGGACTTAACTCAGTTAACTGGGCCAACTAATTAAAACTCAATATTACAATTCATCCTTATCTCTTTAACTGATGGATAAATTCCTCAATTAATGGAGAAACTGTTACATTTCCCCACATAGACTTCATGTTTGATTTTCCTTAACTAATTAACTCAAGATGAATTAATTAATTATTTTACAAACAACTGCTAAGATCAAATTCGAATTTTACTTCACTATTTTAGTTTAGTACTGACTAAAATAGGAAGGTATCCCGAAATGATATTTATAGAATGCTATTTTTAGCACTTCCATTTTTCCATCCATTGTTGCTAAGATCGACACTGGCTGAACTGCTATTTATAGCAGTGCTATTTTTAGCAATTCTATTTTTAGCATTTCTTGTGACTATTTTCAATAAGGTAAGAGAGTGAAAGTATTGTCTTCTTTTTTATTTCCATTTTCCAAAAGCACAACTTATGCCTCTGGTTATCTTATTCCTCCCCCAAGACACCTATGCTCTTAATAAAATCTTCCGACGAACATGAACCATAAAAATTAGATGTACCTCTCAACTTGCACATCTCCATCTTGGCTACATTGTTGAATTGCGTCACTTTTAATAAGTGGTCGCTTTGTGTTAAGGGATAAATTCCCCTAGGGTCTTGGGTTGGTACCCTAGCAAATCAGAGGTTATCTATACAGAGAAACACACATTTCATACAACCATAATGCTAATATAATCAAACTCTACGATAAGGGGCGTACCTGAGGTCCTTCGTTTGAGAAGATCCTACCAAGGTCCAAACCCTCTTGGAGTTCCTTTTGTTCCTTTGACCTGCAAAAAAATCAATTCAAGAAAGCACATCAGTATATGGATTAAACATCATAAAGAAATCATCTTCATTGTATATTGAAAAGTAGTTAGTTATGCAATTAAACAACCATTCATATATGAATCTTAACATGGATATCATAAACATGAAGAAGATTTATATCAGGAACAAAGACAAGTGTTTCTTCTATTATAGACAAATAAAGTACAGAAAGGAATAATTTCACCTGATTCGTCCTTTCGCAGGCTCCAAGCAGAACCGTCCTCTGGATTCGTCCAATCTCAAGCCTTTAACAAACTCCTTCCATGACTTACTCCATGATATCTCAAGTAGTAGATAGACATCAACACACAAAAAAACAAGGGTTTCCTGTAAATGGGGGAAGTGCAAGAGGCACTAGGATCTTCAGACCTAGTCAGGCAAATCTCAGCATAATAATCTTTCTCTCTCCTCTCTCCTCTCTCCTCCCTTAGGCCTTCCCGTTGAAGCCCTTTTATACTTCTCCCAAAGTGGTTTTTTAGTTGGGAATTCATTGGGAACAGTTGGGTCACGGGCACTAACAGGTAATCAATAGGTAAAACCTGTGATCTCTGCCCGAAATTAAGGAGATTTTTTTTTAAGTGTTTTAAGACATATATGTGGGTTGGGTATGCACAGACCCGCGTACACATGCATTTAGCTCAGGGCAATGTCGCGTATAGGGAATAAAACACTGTTTTTTAAATTTTGGACCAAGTCTGGAAGGAGGGGTTGCCGTAGGCCGTGGGTGCAGCATCACAAACATCAAGAGTGAGATCTGGAGCTATAACAGATTCCCCCTAATATATGAGGTCAGAAGGGGTACATGATAGCCAAAATGTATTAAGCAAGTACATGGAAAGGAAATCTGTCAAAAACCAAGAAGGACTTTACCAGAGTTCAGCCTGCCAAGCCACAAAAGGAGATCAGAAAGAAACACTGTCTGAGGCTGGCATACCCATGCTCAGAGAAAGTATAGCATGTCCACATATCAAGTACAAGCAGATCCACTAAGTATACAAGTATAAAAGATTGGAAAATACATAATGGATCATTTGATCACGATCAAACAAGTACATGTCTGAATGTCACATATAAGAATGTCAATGATGCTGAAGGATGAAGTGGATCACTGATATCAAAGACTGGTCCCAAAAAGTACCAAATGAACATGATGGAATAAGATGGTACTACACTACAAACTCAAGTGCTAGCATATAAAATTTCGTCATGGATGACTGCAACATATAAGGTGAAGTGGTATCAACTAGCAGCAATAGGAGCAACTGTCAAGTGAACCAATGAATGTTGATACAACTTGAGGTCTTCACCAACCACCATGGTACATTTCTACAACATGGGAATAAATGATCTGAAGTCGAACATGTGAGGAATCGTTTGATTACCGGTCATTAATGTATACCGTTAACAAACGCGAGACTACTCACCAATAATGATAATGAGCATCAAGGTACCCAGTACAATCTAACAAGTGTGAATAGATGAGCTGAAGTCGAACACCTATAAGAATCTATCAATCAGGAGACAATAATGGTTTCCCACTGTCGATAGCGAAGGATCTGCCACTAATGGCTGCAAACACAAAGGTACTGCCAAATGGACTCCAGATCTTTGCTCCAGAGTAATGAGTCAAAGTCGATAGAGAAAGACCCGCTAGAAGGAAGGCATTAAGGCATCCTTCATCAATCTAGCATGAGTGTAACCCGTAGGCCAATAATGTGGAAGGAATCGGATGAAAAGGATGTAGTAACTTGACTGAAGTATGTTTCTAGCATACACAAGATGTGGCTAGCACATGACAGAAACCCTTTGAACCAACCAATAATGAAAGCTGACACAGAGGCGAGGTATCCACCAATAGGGTCAAATGGAAACCAAGGCACTGCACGAATCCTAATGTGTGATAATGTAAGCTGATGTTGAACACAAGGGAAACCACTCAGTCAAAGACCCATGATACTGATCGATGCTGAGCACAAGGTGACCTATCAATAATGAAAATAGGGCTAGGGTGCAGCTCTAGGCCTGTCCTCAGAGCAAGATGTCATCGTCGATAAGGACAAGCCCCGCCAGCAAGAAGTCAATGGAGACCTTCTCAAACCGGCACGAGTAAAGGACCAATATAGTTGATGTGATCATAGACATGATAATGACAACCATGGATGGCCGACTGAAAAATGAGTCAAGAGACACTATAGAAAGGCCAACTCAGGCTAACTTCCCTTGAACAAAAAACACGACTCAATGTGACTATGTGGTAGCATATGATGACTCTGTATAAGTTCATCATGCAGGAGGCATGAACGAACCCTCCATATGATTGGAAGAGATAACCAATCAAGGGAGAACTGACTCAATAACAAGGTTAAGGCGTACCTAAGTCAAAATAAATCCTGCCCAAATGGAGGAGACTTCGATTTGAGTGCTTTGTTCAAGGGCGACACGACTGACTCTAGCTGCCAACAATAAATGAAAACATTGTCCTGTTCCCGCTCTTTTTTTGAAATATATAATTTTTTTTTGTCTTTTTTCTTTTAAGCTGGAAAAAGAATAAAAGAATGCTATAGTACAGTGGAAAGAATGATTTTCGGTGAAGCAGATGATCTGGTTCTTGGGATGGGAACATTCCTATGCTCAATGCAGGGAGGCAAAAACTAGTCAAAGACACTCAAAGGTGTGTTCCTTCCACGGGTCAAGGTGTGTCAAGTTGCAGAAGTCAAAGGTATGCAAGTTTGATTTTGCAGTCGTCATGGTCAAAAGTTGGCTTAAACATGAGTCCAAGTGAAGCCGACTCAAGGCCAAAAGGTGCAAATGGTCAAAATGCAATGCAGTAGTACCACTCAACACAAAGGAGCCTCTAGGGTATAAGGCCAGAACGAAGCCAAGAAGAAAAGAGGAATGAGTCTTCACCACATAAGTCATGGTGGGACTACAGAGGACTCCCAAGCCTACTCAAATTAGAGCAGCGTGGGCAACAAATGTCAGTGAGGTGCTAACTATGATGCCCATGTAAAGGATGGCTCTACCATCATGTCATGATTTAAAAAATCAGCGAGTGAAGGTGGTTTACGAACCATAACACGATGGGGTTGACACTATGGCCAAAGTATCGACAAATGGAGGCTAGTATGCTTAATGCAACGGAAAAATGGCTTCCCTAATCTATATGCCAATGAGAAAACGATACCTACCATGATGGGTCAACAGTCACGGGATTGTCT
Source organism: Pinus taeda (assembly GCA_000404065.3). Taxonomy (NCBI): domain Eukaryota; kingdom Viridiplantae; phylum Streptophyta; class Pinopsida; order Pinales; family Pinaceae; genus Pinus; species Pinus taeda. Next base: position 60,309 of record APFE030298127.1, read on the forward strand.
CGAAACTGTCAAAAAAACGTCCAAAATTTCCTGAAAGTCAAACCATTCTCAACATTCCAAGCTCCCAAGTTAAAAGTTACATGAGACCAAACAAAATCAAGTTTCGAAATTTTTTTGCATTTTCAAAGCCTATAAAAGAGTTTTTGGACTCACCATTTTCACCATTTGAGTTTGAGAGCAAAGAAGTGGAGCAAAAGGAGCAAACTTTTTATACGCCAAATTCAACCGTTGAAATTCTTCCAAAATCCCTAGGTAACTCTTATACTTGACTTGCAATCAATTGTGACTAGTTTTAGAATTTTTAATTTATGTTTTACCATTGAATTTTTTGCCCAAAATTTCACTACGGCGTATATGCGGGTTGGAAATATGAAACCCGCGTACATGCTACTGTGTGTAAATGGACCCGCATATACGCCACGAACATTTCAAACAAAAAAACTAATGGTTCAAATTCATTTTTTCTTCAGGATGCCACTCACTTGGTGAGAAAGAGAGCATACCGCAGTGGATGATGAGGTCATGAACGATCCTAATGCTTTGGATGCCTTACGGGGATGTGGTTTGCTAAAATTCTTCAAACTGCCAAATGTGAAAGCAAACACATGTTTGCTTGAGATGCTCATTGATTACTGGAGTATTGAGGATGATGCATTTATGATTGACCAGATGCCACTCAGGATAGAAGTGGAAGATATTTATTTCATCAGAGGCCTTTCCTGGAGGGGAGAGGTAGTACATGCCAGGGGCAGGACACGAATTAGTCTCTCGATCGAGGATTACATACATATCTATTGCCCGAGACATCCAAAAAAGGTTGGAAGTCAAATTTCCATCACACATGTGGAGAGTCTATCGCTGAGGATAATCCTGTTCACTATAGCTAGAGTGAATGGATCAGCTTCTCTGCACTAGGCATCACGACTAACCATGAGCGTGGCGGTTGACTGTCTCACCACCGTATTTGACTGGTGCACTCCTCTTGTGGCTAGCATGAAAAGCCAGCTCACTTCCATCAAGAGAGGGCAAACGAAAAACTTTGGATATGGGAATATTTTGTGTTCTTTCTTTTTTGAGAGGGTCCCTGCACTTTGTCCTAGAGTACTCGTTTCCATAAGCACCCCACGAGATCCGCAAATGGGCAGGTGGGCTGACCTAATGAAACGTCTAGGAGGTGGGGAGGTCCCACAGATTGATTTTGATGATGACTTCTTTTCCTGGTGGGATTAACGGATCATCGCCGTAGATGACTACCCTTATGCTGGGTTGGATTTCCGAGGAGATCCCGATCTAGCATTGCCACCGACCGTAGCATGGGGTGACATTGGTAAGTGTTTTTTTTATGATTTTCTGTGACTTTTCAAATATAATAATGAATTTTGAAAAATGTTTTTGATAGGATTCGAATGACTAATATGATGATCATGTTCCAGATATTGGGCTGGTACGACCAGATGATTTCGCACGGTATAGACGTCGCGGCTGAGGGGCCGAAGAGGCCGCTGCAGACACAGAGCGACTACTTCACATAGTTCAGCAGCACTTGGTGAGACTAACTCACGAAGGACCGATAGCAGCTGTAGAGGATCTACCTGAAGATATGCAGCGTGATGTGGTCGGCATGCCATGAGACTGGGTCCGCACTTTTAGGCATTTGGCCAATGCAATAGTTGCCTTCTTAGCCGCTCATTCTGAGCCGGGGAACTAGATATAGTGGACATGATTATGGGAATTTGAGTCCAAATTTTGTATATTTTTTGGATAGACCTATGTACACTCGAGATTTTTTTACGATATATATATACAGTTAGACTTTTTGATGCTTGATTTTATTGTGATGAATGGTTGATGTGCAAGTCTAATGCTTGATTAGCGATAGAATCAGCTAACCAATTATGAGATCTTGGAATATGCAAATAATTAATATAAGTAAATGATCTTTGCAACAACCTCACCCTTAAATACTGGCAATATAAACATGGATCCCTTACCCGATAAATGTTATTCAATTGTGACACTATCAATTGTGAATCAAGATAAACTACCAACGAGTCGATTTCATGGGAAATTGCCTCAGATAGTAAATTAATGATGGCAGTATACTCAGCCATATTATTTGAAGCGGGACTAATGCATACTCCCCTTGATACCATCAAATCACCAGTTGGATAATAGAGTACCCAAGCTACGGAAGTGAGGTTCCAAGTGTGTCGACTAGCACCATCGACGAATCCAAAATAGACCAAGTCATCCATCAACACCTGCCACAACAGATCAAAAAGTGTTGATATCAAAAACTCTCGATGAGATATGTACAAATATACACAATTTACAAAGAAGTCATTGCCTAGCTACTACTTAAGCAAAGTACTTCTTGAGGTAGAGCCCGTTTTGGGGATCCGCCAACTTGTTTCCTTCAAAATTGATTAACTCATATGACCCGTTTTCTAAAACTAATTTAATTAGAAAGGGACCGTACCACATAGGCTTGAACTTGCCTGCCCCCAAGGCATCTTTATCTTGGTCATAGACCAAGACAATGTCGCCTTCAGTAAAGACTCGAGGATGGACAAATTTATCATATTGAGTTTTAACCCCTTTCTTATGAGCCTCATTTACTGTGGCAGCATCTTGACGCTGCTCATCAAGATGTTCCAAGTGAAGGAGGTGCTCTTCGAGACTAGAGGTCTCTGGAAGGAGCTCAATAGCTAACTTAAGGGATGGGATTTCACATACGACAGGAAAGATAGATTCCATCCCATAAACTAACTAAAAAGGTGTAAAACCTGTAGCAGTATTTACAAAGGTTCGGTATGCCCAAAGAGCTGGATACAACAAAAGGTGCCAATTGGATTGATTTTTGTTGATTGTCCTTTGCAGGATCATCTTAAGAGTTTTGTTCACTGCCTTGACCTGTCCATTGGCTTGAGGATAATAAGGAGATGAATGCTCCTATTGGAAACCTAATTTGAGAGCCAATTCAGACATTAGTTGATTCTGGAAATGACTACCATGGTCAGTGACAATCTCTCTCGGGATACTGAACCTTGAGATAATATGATTGAAAAGGAACAATGCCGTTGTTCCACTATTGTTTTTATAAGTAGGCATGGCCTCAGCCCATTTCGTGAAGGAGTTTACGGCCACGATAATGTACTTGTGATTCACTGCTAAAGGCGGATTACAAGTTGTAAAATCAATACCCTACTTAGTAAAAGGACCGACAGTGACAACGGGAAAAAGAGGAGCTGGATGTGCGTGCATCTTTCGAGTATAAACTTGACACAGGTGACAGTGTTTGACCGCTTCAATACAGTCTTTGAAGAGCGAAGGCCAAAAATAGCCGGCACGCAAGATACGTTGAGCTGTAGCAAGCCCTGATAAATGACCACCACAAGCTCCACTGTGGCAGTCATTTAGCACAGACTCTGCTTACTCTAAAGTTAAACAGTGCTGAAGGATTGAATCAACCCCTCGATGATATAATGTATCACCAATAATAACATAATTCTTAGCCAGGTGACGTAATTTTCGATGTTCATCCTTAGAGAAAGTAGAGGGAAACTTCGAAGTCTGGAGATAGACAACGATATCTCCATACCAAGGGTTGAGTGAAGAGATGAGGAATAAATGTTCGTTGAGAAAAATTTCCTCATAAATAGTATCCTCTTCACAAGGTAGCTCAGAAATTAGCTCGGGGAAAACTGCAGATTTCTTAGACTTGGCAAACAAGAACTCGAGATCAAATTCTTGTAGAATGACTATCCATTGATTATATTTTCCCCCAATCACTCGCCTACTGAGGAAAAACTGAAATGGATTGACCGCTACTAAGACAAAAGTTTTGCATAGCAAAATATAATGGCAGAGCTGCTGGACAGCATGGACAGCTGCCAAGGCTAATTTCTCAACCGGAGAGTAGCGAAGTTCAGGACCTACGAAGCCTCGACTCAAATAATAAATCACATGCTCTGTGAGAGCATCATCTTCCTGAACGAGAACCACACCAATGGTTGATTCTACTACAGCGAAATATAAAATGAAGTCCCTACCATAATCTGGAGGACTCAAAAGCGGGGCAGAGACTAATGCCTTTTTCAAAGCATCGAATGACCATTTTGCAAACTCGTCCCACACAAATGGAACTCATTTCTATAGCAAACGCATGAGCCCTTTAGTGATCTTGACATAGTTCGCTATAAACCATCTTAAGAAATTAGCCTTCCCTTGAAGACTTTGAAGTTGCTGAATTGAGGACGGGGGAAGGCAACTGAATTATTGCCTCTACCTTGAAGGGATCGACCCTAATCCCTTCATTTGACACAATGAATCCTAATAACCGACCAGATGTAACCGCGAAAATGCACTTGTTGGGATTCAACTGGATTTTATAAAAATGACATTACTCAAAAACTAATCGAAGATGACTAGGGTGATCAGTTCTCTTTCAAGAACGAGCAGCGAGATCATCCAAGTATGCTTCGATGATATGTTTGTTTAATGTCATGGAAAGCATATGACATGGGTCACTGGAAAGTCGCTCCAACATTTGTAAGACCAAAAGGCATCTTTCTGTATGCAAAGGTTCCCCAGGGACATATAAAAGTTGTCTTATGTTGATCTTCAGGATGGATAGAGATTTGATTATACCCGGAAAAACCATCCATGAAGGAAAAAATCTCATTACCCGCACACTCGTCAATAATCTGATCAATGAATCGTGTGGGGTAATTATCTTTCGAACAAGCCTTGTTTAAGTCTCTAAAGTCGATGCATACTCAGATTATTCCTTGCTTTTTATCTACAGGGACTGGATTAGAAACCCAATCGGTAAGAGGAATAGGGTATATAAAACCCGCCTTGAGCAGCTTCTCTACTTCGGCTTTAATGGCTACTGCTTTCCTAGGATTAACCGGCCGAAGCCTTTGATGAACCGGTTTGGCATTCTTGTACATCTTGATCTCATGTTGAACTATAGAAGGATCAATGCCAGGCATTTCTTCATAAGACCAAGCGAATACATCTTGAAATTCTTTGAAAAGGTCGGTGTAAACTTGAATTTCTTGAGGGGAACATTCGATTTCGATGAAGAGATTCTCGATCACGTTATGGTCCCTAGAGATGTTTATGGATATCGTTTTTGAAATCACTGACATGTTACCTTCAGCACAAAAGTGTGCTGGAGCCAAAGGATTTGATACCATACAAACATCACTAGTGAAGAGCTCGGAGAACTTAGATTCTACTTCCTACAATGGAGGAAGAAAATATGAACGATGGTGTAAGTCTTCCCAAGGTCGATCTACACCCATCATTACTTCGAGGATTGCTTCTTCAGAAGGTAAAATTATATCTAAGCAGTCCAAGGCAAAGGTAGAATCAAGGGTCCAAGCCAAGGCCGCATCACCATCTAACTCCTCTTCTAAAAAAGGAGTAGAGTGGTCGTCTGCAAAGTTAACGATAGATTGATATCTAAGCTCAGCCGCAGACATAGGGAATGCCATTCCATTGGCTTGTCCTTCAACTAATGTGGTCATAGGTGAAGGCAAGGTCCAAGGGTCTGAAAAATAATGAGTTTGAAAGAACTCTTCTCGAGGAGACTCCTTAGATGGTGAAACGACATTGATTCAAGCGATAGGAGAGGGAAAATCAAAGGTACCCATCAGTGAAGAATACATCCCAACTCCTAGATTCTCAATATGCGGACGAGGGTTATCCACTAAAGGAATAGTAGAGTCAGAGGTTGCTTGCGGATCAACTGGAAAATAATCCAATTGATCAACCTTAACGATTTTCCCTTCACGAGGAAAGTAAATGACACGAAACAGCGTCGAGACAACGACGTCCATTTCATATATGCAGTTCCTTCCTAAGAGGCGATTGTAGTCTAGGTTAGCATCAATGACTTCTACTTCAATTTTGATGACCTTCCCCCCAACACATATAGGGAAGGCTAGGATAATCCCATGCGGCTTCTGAGAATGCCCATCAAACACAGTCAGGAGGGTAGGTGAAGGAATAGTCGAAGGAGATCCAATGGCCTTCTAGCATGACATCAACATGACGCATGTGGAAGCTCCTTTATCAATAACAGTACGGAAAATGTTAATTTTCTGGTATGTAGACTTTATTTGAAAAGCCTTGTGATGAGGGACTCGCTTTTTGACATTTAACATGTTGAAAGTGAGCACTAAAGAATTGGTTGGATCAACTGCTCCAATTGCCGAGAGTAAAGCACTTCGTTGAGCTGGACACGACTGGAGAACCTTTAAAGTGGACATGGCGCATCGACTCTAAGCCAGATCCTCAAAAATGGAGTAGTTTTGGGTGGCCCTAGCATTAGGATTAATAGTCGCGCGTTTAGCGAAACCTTTCAGAATCCGTGGTATAGTCTCGAAAGGGGGTCGCTCAATATGAAGGTTGGTACTTCCAGGAGCAATTTTGTCTTTGGAAGTTTTGGCTTCACTGTAATCATGTGACCGAATGGCCACATGGAAATTTGAACCCATCATGAAAACATATGATGATTTTTCCCCTTCCTGGCTGCCCCCTACGGAGGTACCCGGATTTGAACTCACGCCAGCAAGCAATTGCTGCCCTTGGGGAAAAGGGTTAGTTAACACAACTTGGGAACTAGAAGTCCCTTGCTGCCCTAACAAGCACTGAGCATCCTGAATCTTTGGGTAGAGATGAGTTAAATGGTCTCCACTGCATAACTTGCATGGAAACTTGACTTTCTTTCTAGAATTATTTCTACCACCACCAACATTATTGTCAGATTTATTTGCATCAGCCTTCCCATCTTGACTCTTTTTATTACCTCGTCCTTTCTTTTTCCAATTGGAATTTTGATTTCCTTTGGGGTTCTCAGATTGGATGACATTAATCGAAGAGGGTTGGGAAGACGAAGGGTTAGACGATGTGACTTGGTTGTTAGAAGCAATTTGCAAAGAAAACTACTGCAATTGGCTCAACAAGTTCACCACATTTGTGTCTATTGATCCAACTATACCATCCGCATGGGGACCTGGCTTTGACTTGGCTATATCAACCTTAGACCCAGGAGCATCTGGAAAGATTTTTTATAGGAGCCCAGACTGAGAGTAAATCAATTCTAATTGCTGGGCCCTAAAAATAGCTTGCTCCTCAGAATAGACTCCAGACATGGAGACATCCTTAGAGATTTTAGGTTGTAAAGATTTCAAAAACCATTCGAGATGGTATTCCAAAGGGATTTCGGCTTTAATGAGCCTCTTTCTCTGTCTCCATTCCTAAATATGGTAAAAAATGTGAGTTGTTGTGTCCTGACGAAAAGTGGCCAGAAGTTCAGTTCTGGCATCATAACGGACAGGCAACTGGAAATGATTTAAGAAAATAATAGCTAAGTCAGCGAAAGATGTAAAGCTGCCCCCTGGCAACTTTATATACCACTTGGCCACATTACCAGTCAAGGTGCATTGAAAAAGTCTCAACCTAATTGAATCGTCAATAAGGGATTTTGATGAGCACCACAAATGGAATGTGGTTACATGGTCGCCTGGGTCTTCACCGCCCTTTCCTTCGAATTTTGGAATGTCTGAAGGGAGTTTGGTTGGGACCAGAGGCCAAGCCAGATTGTATTTGATTGGATCGTTTGTTAATTTTGTGAGATCTGGCAAGTTCAACGTTGCCAAAAAAGGAAGCCTAGGAGGACCTTGGGGATTCCACCCAGATTGGGTGGATCTCCCAAAGTTATGAAAAGATTGGCCTGGATTTTGAGAGGCACCAAGCTGCCCGAAGTATCTAGCTGAACCAGCTGAACCAAAAGGCGAACCATGTGATCCAGCAAAACTTAGAATTTGACCAACTCGGTCGTAAAACTTCCATAATCGGCAAAGCTTCCTCCTAAAGGATTATAAGGAGTCAATAACCCCTGATAAGGATTCCAAGCAGAAGCTAAGGGAGGAATACTTTGAAGTGAACTAACCGTGGAGTATGACCAATTCCCTTCTTGGCCGAAAAACGGATTCCCAGTTCCCATACCACTAACCACAAGGTTAGTCCAACCTTGAAAAGGATTGCTACTTTGTCCTATAGAAGAAAAAGGCATAGATCCTACTGTCGAGTTGGAATGTGGTATATGACCACTTCCAAAAGGAAAACCCTGGAATGAAGCCGATCCACCCATCATGGATGTGGAGGCACTAAACGGAACTGACGAAATACCCTGTGAATGGGTGCCAAATGGAAAAAATCCAGAACTAAAAGCATTGGTTTGGGAATTTCCACTCGTAGAAGGAATGGAGGTAGACCCAAATAATGATGTGCTAGCAAAAGATCCAAATAAAGAAGCAGAGGGGATGGAAATCGTTCCTCCCCCTTGTACTGATGTTGGAGTCTGCATAGTTGTAGCACTTGTAGTAGAAGCCATGCTTCTAGTAGTGGTCATCGATGATAAGTTCGTAATGTGACCTGGACTTGACGGTCTATGTGTCAGAGTCACAACGTATCGTAATACTTCTGGATATCTAGAAGGTAGGGGAGAATTCAGAGCCGCTGACGACTCTGGGAGTTCTTCTACCTCTACGTTATCTTCTGCCTGAAAGAGAACTCGAGAAAGAACTGGAGTGTTCCTTTCTTATTTTGTGGAAGTACCAGGCCTATCTTGAACACTAATGCCTTTGAGAGGAGGATCAATCCCCGATGCATCAGCTGCCACAGGACGAAACCCACCAGCAGTATTACCTCTGCGCCTTCTGGGAGAAGGCTCTAAACTTGGTGGTGAAAGACCACGAAGTCTTCAAGACTATCTAGGTGATCGGTCAGCCACTTTGAAATTTTTATTAAGATCTAAAGACTCAAAAAATTGAAAGCTAGGCCGACTAGGAGCACAGAGCACACACTAAAAAGTCCCTAAAGATATCAGCTAGTCAAACAACTTTCGAGTATTTCCACTCTGGGTGATGAGGACTGGACACCAAAATACAAGAAAGTGAAGTAAGGGGCCTTCCAAAGATAGTTTGGGATAATGACAGTCCAGTTCTATCAGCGAAGGTAATAGAGGAAGTTACGCTGACCTCCTAACAACAACCTGTGCCGGTGCAAACCCTCGAGCTTCGCAAGGGTGCCCTCTAGTAGTATCGTTGAGAGTGATACAACGTCGACCTCAGGTGCCACGAGATTCCCCTCTACAGCCACCTGTGTAGATCCCTAGGAGTAGCAACTAAGGTTACCAACTCGTATAAGAAGCCAGGCGGAACAGTGTTGAGGTAAGATCTGACAAGTAGGAGAGGGGGTATCTCTCTTCCCTGTCTTCAAAAACCCTCGTGCTTAACTCCTAGATCTAGAGCTTTCCTGGTCTCCCTAAAGCTATTGGATTTTCACTCACTATTCAGACTCCTATGTTTGACAGTTTAAATGGCCTTGGAGAGTTATCTCTCCACTCGCCTAATCCAAGGCCCTAAAATATCCTAAAACTTGTTGGTGTGTCTAACTTGACAATTATAAAAAGTTCTAGTATATTTTAATTAGCGCTTGTTTTTAAATGGGTTGTTCTTTAAGTCAAGGGATAAGCAGAAGTGAAACTAGTGGTGTTTTGACAAAGAAATTAATAAAAACCAAACTATATGCCAATGCATTTGTTTTTGTTTTTCGATGAAAGAAATTTCTACTAGGTTCGAAGAAACTTAAAAGAAAGCAACAAATTTTTCTTTTCTTTTCTTTTACTCACGCTTCACACTCACAAAAATTAACAAAACTATGAATGCCTAAAAGGATGCACAAATTTATCCTAATGCAAAAAATACATGCTGATGCAAAACTCAAAACTACTCTTAAATCAAGAAATGAAAGTTACTTGTTTATCAATTTTTAATTTGCCACTTAAAATGTTTAGATAGAATATAAGTTGTTGATGCTCATTTCGTCCAAACACTAAAAGCAAGTTTCAAGGCAAACAAAAATGCACTTTCACTCATAAAAAGGAAACGAAATGAAAACCAAGTTCAGAAAGCAAAAACAAGTTTCAATAAGTTTTCTTCAAAAGCAAAACAAAAATGACTTTTCAAAAGCGCTCTAAAAAAGACTGAAAACTTTATGATCAAAGAATAGGCAATGCAACACTTTGTGAGTTTGCAACACAAAACAAGTGAGAACTCAACAAAAAATGTGTTTCGAAATGCTCTTAACAATCACAAAGCAACATCAAGAGCTTGGCAATAAAGACCAAAAGATTGAAAAGACAACTTTCAAGAAAGTGTGAACCAACAACTTTCGGAAAGAAAGAAAAGAATATGGTCATAAAGATACAGTTTTGACATGCAAACCAAAAAGTCACCAAAACAAAACTTGACACAAAGATTGAGATTAACCTTTCCGCCCTAAAGACACAGAGTAGCCAAGATTCCTAGCAAGAAATCTTGTGTGCTTAAGCAAAAACGATGACGTTTGCAAGAAAAACAAGTAAGACCAACACTTTCCACAGTGAGAGAGAATTTGAAATCAGATACTTGCTGTAAAACTAAAAACTGTCACAGAAAAGTAACTGTTCAGGATTGAATCAGATCAGTAGTCAGACCTCTAGGAACAAAAAGATTTAAAAAATCTTGAAAATCATAAGATGTACGCCACTGTGTTAGTGCACATTTGCATGTATACGTGACTAAGCTTAAGGAAACATGCATATATGCTGGTTTACTTAAGGAAACATCTGTATATACGCCTCTGTAAATAGAAAAACGGTGTATATAAAAGATTTCAAGAAAAATAAATTACATTTTGAAGAAATTGATCAAACTTGCAATTCAAGTTCCTACAAGAATAGACTACACAGTAACATCAAGCAAATAGACAGTTGAGCCCTGATTGGCTTGAATAAACCCAAACTAGGAACAACAATGCTGTTGTCCCCAGTGGAGTCGCCAATTCTGTTAAGGGATAAATTCCTCTAGGGTCTTGGGTTGGTACCCTGGTAGATCAGAGGTTATCTATACAGAGAAACACACATTCCATACAACCATAATGCTAATATAAGAAAACTATACGATAAGGGGCGTACCTGAGGTCCTTCGGTTGAGAAGATCCTACCAGGGTCCAAATCCTCTTGGAGTTCCTTTTGTTCCTTTGACCTGTAAAATAGTCAATTCAAGAAAGTACAACAGTATATGGACTAAACATCATAAAGAAATCATCTTCATTGTATATTGAAAAGTAGTTAGTTATGCAATTAAACAACCATTCATATATGAATCATAACATGGATATCATAAACATGAAGAAGATTTATATCAGGAAGAAAGACAAGTGTTTCTTCTATTATAGACAAATAAAGTACAGAAAGGAATAATTTCACTTGATTCGTCCTTTTGCAGGCTCCAAGCGAAACCATCCTCTAGATTCATCCAGTCTCAAGCCTTTAACAAACTCCTTCCATGACTTACTCCATGATATCTCAAGTAGTAGATAGACATCAACACACAAGGAAACAAGGGTTTCCTGTAAATGGGGGAAGTGCAGGAGGCACTAGGATCTTCAGACCTGGTCAGGGAAATCTCAGCATAATAATATTTCTCTCTGCTCTCTCCTTTCTCCTCCCTTAGGCCTTCCCATTGAAGCCTTTTTATACTTCTCCCAAAGTAGTTTTTTAGTTAGGAATTTGTTGGGAACAGTTGGGCCACAAACACTAACAGGTAATCAATAGGTAAAACCCGTGATCTCCGCCCAAAATTAGGGAGATTTTATTTTTTTAAGTGTTTTAAGACATATACGCTGGTTGGGTATGCACAGAGCCGCATACACACGTGTTTAGCTCAGGGAAATGTCACGTATATGGAATAAAGCACTGTTTTTTAAATTTTGGACTAGGTCTAGAAGGAGGAGTTTCCCTAGGCCATGAGTGCATCATCACAAACCTCAAGTGTGAGATTTGGATCTATAACACTTTGATACCACCTATCACAAGGTTGAGGTCTCTTACAATCACAAGGCACCTTGTGGGTGCTCTGCGGTCCCTTGAGTGCGTGGCACTAATGTATTCTATAGCTTCCTAATGTAGCATAATGCTACTTCACCTACAATATGTCTCACAATGCATTACCTGCGCCAATATCTTTGTCATGTTAAAGTGTGGAATTTCATCAAATATAGAGTAGTAATAACATTGCCACATAAATACATCTAATTTCTTTCATTGAAAAAATCACGAGTATCATATGCAAGACATTAAAGGAACATCAACATCATCATACAAATGCATCATCTCGAAGGAATGGCACTCTCACCTTATGCTTTTATTAAATATCACAAATTACAAGATCCCTTGAGACAAAAGCGGTTTACAAATCCAAAAAGTCAAGAAACCTTGATTGAATGCCAAAATCCTTTCCCAAACTCTCATACACCACCCTAGGTCACTTGTCACCCTACGATGGGTTCTCTCCACCCTAGCAAGCCGGTTAATTTTGGCTAATCAAATCCCTTGGGCCTTGCATAATCATAGCTCAAGTCACTTGTCTCTACTCCTTCACACATTCATTAATTCCTTCACACTCGTCTCAAGTGACTTTGGTTATCTAAATGTGTAACACCCTCATCCCACATCTACGCAAGTAACTGGTCAACTGGACGACAGGCCAATATAATGGGATTCAACCTCCCTGATGACCTTAAGGAAGTGGAATCGATGGAAACCCACAACATAGACCTTCTATACCTGTTACAGAACTCCCATAATCTGTCCTAGTAATCCCCGTGACTAGTCCCTAGGTCCCACTAAATGTTTAGTCCATTAAACCCTTGGACACTCCTATGATATGGACAAGGGTATGTCTGGGAGGCTCTAGTCGCTCCCACAATAAGGCATGGATGCGTCTAGGGACTTTTCTCCTCAATCTTGTGCCTACGACTCTGGGATTTGTGCCACTCTTTCAGGCCTAGATCCCAAGTACTGCCCATAATTCCATGACACTTTCAAAACTAAAAGGTAACAACAAAATAATGATACAAATAAAATAACTTGAAAAAGGACTTGACTGGACCCCTACTAGCCATGACAGGAAGTTCGTCAAATATGTAATCTACAGGTTTAAACAATAGATTTGAGCATATGGATCTCATACTTATATGAGAATCGCTAAGAAGCATTGTTCCCTTATATTGTTAGCTACATTATCATCTATTAGGTCATTTATACATTCTTCATTCATTTGCAAATCAAAACATGACGAGATCTATACATCATCATTTGTCATAATACATCCGTATAACCAGCATAATAACAACAAAATATCCAGGATACATCAGCAATAGAATCCAAATATAAACAAGTACATTTACACATAAGATACCAAGGAAATAACCTCTTATTAATGAATGCAAAATCCAACTTGGTATGGGACTACCACGTTCCAATCGGCCATAGATTGGTTGAGCCAAATCTCTCTTCAGTTAGTCACCTACGTGCCAAGCATGAATGTGGGACTCAAACCAAAAGAACCAACCAAGGCTTCTTGAGGATAAACCACCTCACCCTCATCAATAGAACCAGGATTTACTGTAATCCACACTGGATCACTAGGCCAAAACAATAAACATGTAATAACAAGCTTTACCATGATCTCCACTAGATCACTAGGCTAAAAAGAGCATGGATTCCATAGGATTTCTCCACCTACACCGTGAGGAATTTTCTTGTCTCCTAACTCTAGGATTGACTGTAATCCGCAGTCTGATCCAAGGATCACTAGGCCATAACCGAGACACTAGTATCTATTCATTACCGTAATCCACACCATATCGCTAGTCCCTAACCGAGACTCCACTCTCCAGGCTTTACCACATATTCCATCATGGTATTACTAAGCCTAATGAAGAGCACCCACTTCTAGGATTTACTCTATATCCCGCCATTCACTGGTCAAGGATTCCTAGGCTCACCAAGGTCACACAAAATCCAACTTTACCACAACCCACAATTTGATTCAAGAATTATTAGGCCATGTGCTCTTTTATTCATAGATCCACCTCACTTAGCGTTGAATCCATCCAACAATCCAACTCAATCAAAACATGAGAACGCCATCACACCATGGTTATTCAAAAAACGCAAGGCTAGGCTGAAAAACACTATCACACCTGGAAAAACCCATGCCAATGATAGAAAGAGAATGAAGAACACACATGCAACACCATGCATGCCAAATATAGCAAGGAATCCACACATGCATTGATATATGCAAAGAATCCTGTTGTAGCCGCTTGATCCTACTCTTCCTTGCTTGCTCCTTCCTTCCTCTTACCTTCTTTTCCTTTCTTGATCCAATGTGAAAGTGATCAAAGAAAACTATAAGTGTCTAAGAGTGAGAGAGAGAGAATAATGAGAGAGCTCCAAAACTAAACTGACAAAAGGTTACACTGACCAAGCCTAAGCAAAAGCTTGTGAACTGATTCTCAGATGCCTTTTTATCAATGAGGCCTCTATTTTCTTCATTTTCCATTATTTTCCTTGATTTTCCTCCTAACATGTAACCTATGACCTTTCCCCTTCCTTTTCTCCTAATTTCCATTATTTTCATAAATAAAATGCCAATTAATGCCATTTTTCTTTCCCAAAGCCTTTGTCAATTTCCTTTAACCATAATAATCAAAATGAATATCCACTAGGATTTTTGCCCAAAATTCAACTTGGAATACGTGTCCCATGACCTTGGTCTTATTTTTTCCTTTATTAACTTTTATTACATGGAATTTTCACCAAGTCTATTACAAAATGTGTTGTCTTCTCCACTATGTGTTCCTCTATTTATATAGTTTGTTCCATGTGGTTCTCCACTTGCACTTTGGGTTGGCTCGTCTTTGTGTTGTGTGTCTTTGATTGATCCAACTTTTCATTCTACCCAATTCCCACACCACACATACTCTCGCTCGCCCACCCATGTCATTCCATTCCATTGAAGCAATAAGACTTTGGTTGGTCGTTTGGTCTCTTATTCAAAATTTGCATGTTGCTTAGATTGCCATGCCACCAAGCCAACATGCTCTTGTTGTCTTTGGTTTTTTGAAACTTCCACAAAAAACATGTATTTCTTATGATATGTTTATCACATTTCTTGTGACATCGGTATTTCCCAAACCATCTGTCTTGTCAAGTCTTTTGAGAGAGCTCCTTGGTGCGTGGATGAGATGAGGGTGCACCTTAGCGCCCTAGAGTCGGAAAACCAAATACCCCTTGTGGAGAAGTATTTAATACAACATTCCACATCCTGAATAAAGCTCAGATCAAGGTGAAAAACAATAAGACTCCTTATGGATTATGGAAAAGCATACCAACTACAATCAAATACTTTGAAGCATTTGGAAGCAAGCGCTACATAAAGATAAATGAAGACAATTTGGCGGAAGTTTAATTCCATAAGATATGAAGGAATATTTCTTGATTATTTATTTATAAGAAAGGGATAAAAATGTTACAATAAAATAATACACAAGGTAGTATAAAGCATTGATGTAAGAGTAGATGAAGCATTACGTCAAAAAGAAAGGTCAAAAGCATATGAATTTTCAAAGGAAATAATAAGTAGAGAGCAAGAAAAGGAAGAAGAAGAGGAAGAGGAAGAACATAAAGAACAAGAATAAGAGGAGGAAGAGATAGAACATCAACATCAAAAGACTCCATCCAAATATACTAAGAAGAATCATCCAGAAAATCAAATTTTTGGTGGAAAAAAATTCAGGAGTTCAAACCAAAAGGAGATTGTCAAGCACACTAACACATGCGAAATATGATTTTCTATCCAAAATAGAACCAAAGGTCTTTGTAAAAGCTAGTGAATATGACCATCATATTAATTCTATGGAAGGATAGTTCAATCATATTCGAAAGCATAAGTGATGGAAAATTGTTCCTAGACTAGAAGATAAAAAGGTGATTAGCACCAAATGGACCTTTAGGAACAAGTTGAATAAGGATAAACAAGTAGTAAGAAATAAAGCTATATTGGTTTGTAAAGGATATTCCCAAGTTAAGGGTGTTGAGTTTGAATAATTTTTTTCTTTAATTGCTATACTTGAACCAATTATAATGTTCTCATAATTTGCATGTTTTAAAATTTTCAAAATATATCAAATAAATGTCAGATTATCTTTTCTAAATGGAAACTTAAAATAAGAGATATATGTTGAACAACTAAAATGACTTCATTTGTTATAAAATGAATGTTATGTATATAGACCGAAGAAAGAACTTTATCGATTAAAGCAAGATCCCAAGGTTTGTTACTCAAGACTTGAAAAATATTTACAACGACAAGGATTCAATAAAGGAGCAAGACATAAAACCTTTACATAAAAACATACAATGAAAATTTTTTGATCATTGTTGTCTATGTCGATGATATCATTGTTGGAAGTGATGTTGACACAATCATCCAGAGGTTTGTAGAATAGACGTAGGAGGAATTTGAAATGTCCATGATGGGAGAATTGTCATTCTTTCTGGGTCTGTAGGTTGCTTAGTTTAGTAAAGGTATATTCTTCTCCTAAACTAAATATGCTAAAGAGATGTTGAAGAAATTTTAAATGGAAAATGTGCACCTATTAGCACTCCCATGCTCACATGATGAAAATTAAGTGAAGATGTTGAATCCCCATATGCAAACAATCTTTTTACAAGTCAATAATTGGCAACATATTATATTTGACAACATCAAGACCACATATCGTGCAAGTAGTAAGATTGGTTGCGAGATTTCAATCTGTACCAAAAGAGCCACATGGGCAAGGAATGAAGATAATTTTTAGATATTTGAAGTGGACTATGGACTTTGGATTATGGTTCTCAAGAATCAAATACTTCATCTTAACGACATATATAGATGCAAATTGGGTAGGAAGTGTTTATGAAAACAAAATCACAAGTGGAGGAACATTCTTTCTGGAAAGAAACTGACCTCAATTCTCTATTCATAATTGAAGCCAAATATATTGCAACAACAAAAATTTGCGCTCAAGCTCTCTATATGAATAATACTTTGAAGGATATCAAAATAGACTAGGATCTGCCAATATTAATTATCTATGATAATATAAGTGCAATCAATATCTCAAAGAACCCTGTTATCCATTAAAAAACAAAACATATTCATATTAAATACCACTTCCTAAGAAAACATTTAGCTTATCAGGGTGTTAAGCTCGAATAAAATTCTACTAAAAAACATATTGTAGATATCTTCACCAAACCCCTTCCTAGAGAGACATTTGAATATCTAAGGCAGAATTTGGGAGTGATATCTATCTCATCTCAACAATAAAAGGAAGCATAAGTTTAGGGGGAGTAGTCTCTTTCTCTTGATATATATAAAAAGGGAGAAAGAGTTGCAGATGAGGAGAAGCATCAGTTAAAGGGGAGAAACCCATTTCCATTGTTATCAAAGGAGGAAAAGTTTCAAATAGGGGGAATCACATTGTATACAAATGGGAAGTTGCAGACAAGGGGAGTTCCATAACATTATTGCAAATTTGTTTGAAGGTTTTCCATCAATGAAAAATGGGAATATTGTTGAATAATGTGTTTTCATTGATGTCAAGGTTTAGGGGATATGGAAGTCCACCAAAGTTAGGAGGAGACCCTAATGTGAATAATGTTGTTATGGGGAGACCCTTGTTAAAAGTCAATTCAACCAAGGTTCAAGTCGACCCCACAAAGTTGAGGGAAACATATTTCAAGTAGGACCCTTAAGAGAGCATTGAATCCTTAGTGAGCATTTTAACAATATATGATGAAAAAAAATAAATGTGATGTGAGGTGGTAGGAGCAAAGTAGTGAGGCTTGAGGAGTAGAGTATATGGATAATATGAGGCAAGAAGCAAGTATGTGGTGTGAAAAATAAGTCTAAATTATTGATGAGGTATGAGGTGTAAATTATACAATCATTTGAAAATTTCAAAATAACCTCAAATTTCACTATAACACTAAGGCCTCACAATTTCAACTCTTTTTAAATTCTTTGATACAATTTTTTGTTTATTGAAATTTCATCTACTAGAACCCTAACATATTATGATTTTCATAAAACAAAGTGTTCTACATTTTCTATGATATCCCAAGTACCTGGTAAGCCCTAGGTCATATCCCCTTGTTGCGGAGGAGCTTGTTTATAACACCCATAACCTAAGGCCCTCAACATATTTCCATATCGACCTTTTTGTTAGAAGCATGGATTTCATAATATGCTAGCATTTTGACCTCTAGTAAGATCCTAGTCATAACTCTTGGTCGTAGGGTGATTAATTGTAGCACCTCAAGGCTTAATCCCTTGGCACATCACTATACCAAAGCTTTTGGTAAAGCATTTTTTCAACATTTCTCTAGTATAATGAGCTCATATAGGCTCCTAGTCACAACTCCTGGTCATATATTGCTTAGTTGTAACACCTAAGGGATTAAATTTATTGGTATACCCTTACACCAAAACTTTTGTTAAAGAACATATTCAAAAATTCTTCAATAATTTGAACTTACATAAGCTCATAGTCATATGGTGCTTATTTGTAGCACCAAAGGGCTTAAGGTCCTCAACATATCGTCATATTGGGATTTTACAAAAAATTCAATTAAAAAATTCTTCGATATTCCAATACCTTGTAAGCACTTGATCACAATGCTTGGTCATGGAGGCACTTCGCTATAGCTCCTCCTCGACCTAGAATTTTTATATAACGTGTATTGATAGAATTTCTCAGAGAATCAATATTCCTTTAAGAGCGTGGTTTACATCCTTTGATTGCAAAGGTGATTAGTTACAACACCTAGGGTTTAACGAATAATAACCCTAACATATTGCATAATAGGGGTTTTGTTAAATTTAGTGATTCTCCAATATCTTGACACTCTGGTGCTCTAAGGTCATTAAGATACAAATAAATCACCAATAACTAACATAAACTTTTCCAATGATTTGAACTCGAGAAGTCACATTTTTGTAGCATTTTTGTAGTGTTAGTGATTTCAAGAACTAGTAATATTTGATTTTAATAAATTAATTTAAATATTATTTTTCAAAAATTAGTTGTTTAATATAGTCGTTACCTATTAATATTTTTAATAATTAATGAAATATATCATTATTAAATATTTTTTCAAAAAACTAGTTGTTACATATTAATATTTTAATAAAATTAATAAACTAATATCATTATTTAAATATTTTTTCAAGAACTAGTAATATTTGGTTTTAATAAGTTAATTAAATATTATTTTTTCAAAAACTAGTCGTTTAATATAGTCGTTAATTAATAATATTTGTTTTTAATATATTAATAAATTATTATTATTATTTAAACATTATTGTTCAAATATAGTCGTTACTTGAAATTATGTCTCTACATTGCTGTCTATTTAAGCCTTTGCCATGGTCTGCCTCTTCATCTGGTCCTGATGATGAACCACGCTTGTTGGTTCGAAATGCATCAGCCAAAAAATTCTCTCATGTGATTTCTACCGAAAGACTTTGTTTAATTCATTATGGATTACAGAAGCTTGAATATAGAAATTATGAGAAATATTAAACATTCAATAATGGTAGAATTCCAATGGAATGAAATAGAAATTGGCTCCTTTAAATCTTTTAAATTACTTTAAAAAATGTTTCTTACAATTTAGAGAAGCCTCTCCTTTGGGAATTGATTTGCTTACCTTGGTTCACCTATTTATTATAACATACTCACTAAAACTAAAAAAATAATTAAAGAAATTAACACATTATCTCTTTGATGATCTAGGGATTGCAATCATCAATATAATATTTTCTTCAGGCTATCCATTGAGAAATAATATCCTCACACCTTTGACCATATGAAAACTTGTGCTAATCCATATGGAGACTCAAGTTCACTTTATTTTCTTTGATACTCCTGGTGTTTTTCTCTATCTTTGCAATCCAATTCTCCATTTGATAACCAATCTTGATCTTATTGGCTGCATAATTCTAAAGGTGTCCTCATTCTACCACAATTATGCTTTCAATGCCTCACTGACATTCATTGGTGATCTGCTTTCATTCTTCTGCAACTTCTTCAAATGACTAAAAATAATTTAGAGTGTTGAAAATAGGTAATTGAAGTTTGTTCATCAATTAGGGTAGCTTATCACACATCCTTTTGCATAAATAGAATACCTCCTACATGTGCTCCATGGTTTCCTAAGCCAATTCAACCTACTATTATCATGTTGGAGCATTCATTTGGTTCAAATGTCTTTATTAAAAATAAGTATTCCATGAGCTACCTATCATTTTTGCTTTTGCACTTCTATAATGAACTATGTTAGATTTAAAGTTTAGGCCCCACTCTCCCTCCATTGCATAAATGCCTTATGAACCATTAATATTTGCAAAAATCATCCTCAAACTCTAAAGTATTCTAAAAAAGGGTATATTGGGCTTTCCTATGCCTGTGATGTTCAATCATGATATCAAATACTAGGTTGGTCATTACCCTAGCTTCCTTATAATATTGAACCTAATGTCGTAGATATGTAACTTCATTATGTAGATATTCCAATTCCTTCTTGTATTCTTTGGCTCTATCAAAAGAAGTGTCTATGAGAGTCAAACCAACTACCATAATATTTTTCATGCATGCCTTCTCTGTGCCAAGAATTAATTATTCAATAGTATAGATTATATCAATGGCCATTAAAGTCTTGTCTTTCCTCTATGTATATTTTATGGAATATATCCCCTTCCTATCATACACAAGTACTTCAAGATAAAAAAACATGATCCACTAACTAGGGAATAACTCGATCACCCCATGAGATTACATGTTCTAGTCCCCATTAGTGTAGACTTGCTCCATTGCCATCCTTAGGTTTCCTTTAGTCCCACTACTTGCACTAATATCCCTACTACCCTCATTATTGCTAGGGAATTCTTGATATATAATGTCTATCCAACTCCTTGATGACATATTTTCTTGAAGCCTCATGCCCCTTTGATCCGGATCATGGGGGGAGGCCCCCAAGATCTAAAAAATTGAAATTCCATAAGAAAATAGGAGAACACATAGTAAACAAAACCACAAAGAAACATTTTATTGAAATAGAGAATAACTGTAAAAGCTACATTGTAGTGGAAATTATGTCCTTTTACAAAATGTGACTTGTTACTTATATACTTTTTTAGTTACAATACCATAGGCAAATTCCATGGGTGGGTAAATACCATGGATGAAAGAATACCATGGATGAATGAATACCATGGGTGGATGTCAATTACAATATCATCGGTAGATTCCATGGGGGATAAATACCATGAGAGGAGGAATACCATGGGTGGATGCCACTTACAATACCATGGGTAAATATCATGGGTGAATGAATACCATGGGCGGATGAATACCATGGGTAGATTCCACTTTCCATTCAGATCATTCCTCCCTCCTTAAGAAGAAATGGTCCCCATTGTGTGAATTTCCCTCCTGAGAAGCCTTTGTTGAATATGAAGAGACACTGAAGAGAAGGGTTTTGTGTGGGTAACCCATAACCATGATGAACTAAGACTTGATGATAGAGATACCATGTAATGCATGTGATCAACTATGATACTAATAATGTGTGTCCTATAAAATGGACTTCGATGAAGTGTTAGTTTGTGGATAGCCCGTAACCATGATAAACAAAGATCTGAGGATAGAGATACACTGCAATGCTTGTGACCAACTATGATATTAACAGTGTGCAACCTAGCAAATGGACTTCAATGACAAGGATTTTGTGCCGTTGACCCATAACCATGATGTTCACTGTTGATGAAGTATCAGGTGCCTACATAGCCCGGGGTAGGAGGGCATGTATGCAAAGAACCCAAGACAAATTCTAGTATGATGAAACTGATGAATGTGAAGTAGGTTCCTACTAAAGTGGGGTGGGAGGGCACGTCTCCAAAGGGAACCCACTCTGAATGTTGCTCTAGATATAAAAACTCATGGATTCTAGGTGGGGTATAGAACCAGGACACACGAGAGATGTACCTGAACTATAAATGTGTTGCATACTTGAAAAAAAGTGGCCTTGGGTGTTGTAGGTTCTCCTATCCAATGAGATGTTGTGAAAACTTCTTTCATATTATAGACCTCTTTCTACAACTTTGCTTATAACTTCTGCTACAGGCGATGAAATCAAATTCTGTCAAAGACCCATTTGAGGTATTAAAGAGATCATTCCATTGATATAAAACACCTCAAATTTGATGACACGTTGGGTGATAAAATGATTACAGAAACTTATGGTACACGTGGTTGTGCAACATGTGTAACTTCAATTGCTCATATCTCTCAAATCGGTAAACAAAATCAAATTATGTAAAAAACCCACTTGAGATAATAAAAATAATTTCAAATAAGTTGTTTTACACTCTCTAACATGCTTTGTGGAGGTCATGGAACTTGCATGAAGTTTACTGGATTTTGTTGGGAAACTTTGAAACTAAAATATGCTTCAAATCCTCATTCCCATGAAGCCATATCCTAAATATGATACCACTGATTCGGATGTTGGGGGGAGGCCCCCAAGATCTAAAAAATTGAAATTCCAAAAGAAAGAGGAGAACACATAGTAAACAAAACCATAAAGAAACATTTGATTAAAATAGAGAATAACTGTAAAAGCTACATTGTAGTGGATAATCTATCCTTTTACAAAATGTGACTTGTTACTTATAGCCTTTTTTAGTTACAATACCACAAGTAAATTCAATGGGTGGGTAAATACCATGGGTGGATGAATACCATGGTTGCATGTCACTTACAATACCATGGGTGGATAAATACCATGAGAGGAGGAATACCATGGGTGAATGAATAACATGGGTGGATGAATACCATGGGTAGATGCCACTTTCCATTCGAATCACCCTTACTATTTTTTCATTAGTAATCATATTTGTTTTCTCTGGGGTTCATTGACCAAATTTCATATATGTTACTTCAGGGATTTTGATATCCTTTCCCTATCCTAAAATGTCCCCCTATCCATTTTCATGTGCAGGAAGCTTCTCTTTCATCAATTTCCATAAATCCTTAGGGTTCTCATTTTTAATGGTATTTTTGGTCTCCTTCTGTTATACTATTCAATGAGGTCAACACTATCAATTGATATATTGGTTTTATACTTGTCATAAGTAGCTTACTTCTTCTCTTCTTCCTATTTTGTAATTAGGTCCTGTTGACATGGCGAATTTTCGCTATACCAACAAGGGGAACTAACCCGATCACAGACCCCAATTAGATTTGCTTTCGTTTGGAGTGGCTAGTTCCAACGAGTTTTAAAGGACCCCGTGAACTGCTATAGGTGTTGAGAGATTGCTTCCTGGAGGAAGACTTCAATTAAATCAACAAAAAAGGAAACAACTAACCTATATGTATCAAATCCTATCTAAACTAATTAAGCTACTCTAATCTAGTACTAACTATCCTAATCTATCCTACAGGGGCAAAACACAAGGAGGCTAAGCATCATGTATAAATGCGAAGTCCAAATGAATCAATTACTAGTCCACATAGGAACAAGGTTGTGTTAAATCCTAATCGCAATCCAATTACTTATACAGGAGTATACATTCCTTTCCCTACAAATAACACTTGCAACTGATGTTTAATAAAGTCTGGAATTAGCAACCTTTCATGAATTATCAGTGCTATTGAATTACATTCAAATAACTAGGAATAACCATGAACTGTTAGTTATCAATATGCACAAAGAAAATCATATTTGTCTTTACACCAGCAACAACACACTGATTCTAAACATATGAGAGAAAAGGGAAACAAATTTGAAACAATAGGCTCCTTCGTGAACCAAACAGATTTCTTTATTCACAATAAATCAAATTTGTTCTCTCCAAACAAAAAATCCTTGCTCTCCTATTCAGAGGTAATACTTATGCAGCAGGGAATGACCCTCGGTCTTCCATGAACTTTCATTTCCCCTCTTTTCATTACAAAGATCAGCATATACATATGAGAACAATCAGTGAAACTGCTAACACGTTGAGGTCACCTTTGGTGGAGCATTCTACTTCCTAGGGGAATGAATGGATGCCTTTGGAATAGAGAAGGATTGCGTATCATTTCTTTGCACCTATTTGGAGTGGCTATTATTCTCTATCATTTCCTGAAGGAAACTGAAGATGCTGCGCTCATCATCCCACATCTGGCATGCTTTGTGATGTATCTGGAAGTGATGACATCTTGATGGATCAACACTGTCATGAGTGCTTCTACTGAACTGAGGGAGTGCCTCCATTATGCACTATGGTGGTCTGTATTCCGTTTTGTAGAGTGTTTTTTGCAATATCAACACCGGTGGTGCAGAGGTGTCATCTTGATATAACTTAAATTTATCCGTTACTGGGTTTGCTCGAATTTTCCTGCAAAAATAATTCATATCAGCTATGATTATGCAAATATGATAAAAATGCTTAAAAAACACAGATCTTGCCTTCATTAAGCATTTATAACTTCAAAAGGAACAAGCGTGAAAGAATCGCCCCCTGGTTTTTTAACCCATGCATTGATTAAGTCCCTCAAGACAAAATTCAATTTACACTGAAAACCATTGCATAGCACATAATCGGATCAGAAATCCGGACTTGAAACATTCTAGGCAACACATTACTTCAGCGAAGGGAAGAGAGACTGGTGTTTAAGAGTAAATCCATCGAAAGGAAAAAGGTCAATGGCGTATGGAGGAAGTGGTTTCCCGTATCCCAAGTGGTAATTCGGAAGGGATCTAAGTCGTAACCGTTATTTCGAGGAAGGCCTTTGATTCCACTCTTCAAGTGACACGTAGCAGCTATGAGGAAAGAGGATACCACTTTTCGGGTGGGTATTCCTCGAGCAACTCATTCACCAGAAATCTATGTGGACCATTGGATCCACGAAGTATAGATCAACGGTGGAGGGACTTGACACAGGAAAACATGGAAAACCTCGTGGCCAGGCCATACAGCCAAACTTCAAATCTTATGATCTATGTTTTATAATCCATTCAGATTTGCAACATAAGCTTTCCCTTTTGAAAACCCCAGCCACAACATGTTATCGAATGCACAGGAAAACACGGGAAAACAATAGTCAGACCCTAAGGCAGACTTCAAAAATTATGTACTGGATCTATAACCATTGTCAGGTCCACCATATGGTATCGCACCTTATGCATGAGTGCTAGACTCCACCAATAGCGATTTGCGATGGTGCGGGGTTGGACCCGATAATATATATATTATGTTTAATAGGATCGGCGGGTCCACCATATCGCATTGTATTTTATATATGATCCCCGAGTCCCACCGATTGTGAAAAGCGATGGGGGAGGCAGATCCAAAATACATATGTGCTGAGGTTAATAGCCTCGGTGGGTCTGCAATCATAGGCTTTCCTTTGAAAAACCCAGACTTCAATGTTTTTCGAAAAACAAAAGAATATTCAGGAAAACCCGCGTCCAGCCATTAGGTTGACTTGAAATATTATATGCCCGGATCTATAAGCATCGACGGGTCTGGGTGATAGTGGTGTGCCTAATATATAGACCTCAGACCCTGTCGATAGAGATATGTGATATGGCTCCAAACCCGAAATATATAAATTTGGGTTGATAATGTCATCGGTTCTAGAAGAGAGCAGTGCGCAGTGTTGATTGTGATAGGCCCAAAAGGGGCGATTTATGCATATTTGTGTAGCGTTCCCATTGTAAAGGGTTATAATGGGAATAAGGTGTGATAGGAGGTTTTTTTAAAGTTGGAAAGGTCCCGATGGAGGAAATGAATGGAGGGTTAGGAAGGGCTAGAGATGAACCATGCAACATATATTCAAAGATGGGGGGTTCAACCATTAGGAATTGAAGATTTGACTCGGCAACAAGTTAAAGTCTCTGGGATAAAACATATCATTTGGAGAGGTGAAAGATCAACTTTAGGGGACCCACTAAAAATTGCTACCAATGAAGGTTTTGATAGGGTGGTGGTTGTAGCCACAAAAAATGGTGAACCACTGGGCAAACCAATTATCTATGTTTCCAAATACACCTTGGATCACCAGAACATTAGGGTGTAAAGATAAACTTGAAATGCAAACTGTGTAGATGGATAGGCATGGGTTCCACTTCACATTAATTACTTCATGTGGGATAGAGACAAATAACTTCTTCTTACTGATAGGGTTTTGACAGGCATTCTCCAATGGCTCTATTATGGGATTTATTGTTTTTCCTTTACCTGTTTCTACTTTCAAAAGTCCTTTCGGGGCCATCATTGGTATGTCAATATCTATTTAGGTGTGTACCTCAACTCTTTATTTCTCATTAAACTTGATGCAGATATGCTTATCTACACTTTATATGAGAATTTCAGTGCTATATTTTCATATGATTGAATGGGGCGCAGTCATGGATCATGCCATATTTTTAAACCACTTAAGCAAGGTTGGGCTTGCTATGTCAACCGGTACTCTGACCTCAACAGCAATCCTTACTCTAACCGTCTTCCCAAACAACTTGTCCTTCTAGATTGGCATAAGGACTTGACATTTCATTTTCTTTTAAATAAGTCCTTCTAGTTTCAGGCACAAGGACTAGAGCAGAATTGGATTTGCCACATGGTATATGACAGTGAGTTTAGCCCATGAAAGGAGATTTACTTGTAGATAAGAGGTATTGGACAATTTAGTGTGGTGGATGGGACCAATGGAGTATGACTGCAAACCTTACAGGCAAGTATAGGTTAGGTCTGAGTGGGATTTATTCAAAATGCAGCGTCCCACCATGCCAGTCCAGTTGTAGTTACACATTTTTTGTTTTATAAAGATGCCCCTACATGGTCCAGATATCCAAGTTATCAACAGATCTTACCCAGTTCCCAACAGATGCCAATGAGTGGCTTTGGTTTGAATTCTACAGCTGATTTTGAAGTTCTCATAGGCTAATTGAAAATTTGTTTGATTTTCAAGGTAATGATGGATTTAGGATCAGCAGACTTATCAACAGGTTAATGAAGGAGGCGAAATCTGAAGGTGGCAAATGCGGGCAATTTGAAAGGTAAAAATGAGACTCGAGGACCAAAATCAGTTGGCTGAAAAGGACTACAATTCAAAACAGAAGGAAACTAAACTTTGCAAAAAAATAAGAAAGGAAAAAACGGAAATGTAACTAAACTAACAACAAAAATAAAATGAATCCTAACCTATTCAGGAGGTAACCACCATGTGGTGGCTACTGGAAGTATCTCTTCGGATGTTGACCATTAACAAGGAGTTTTCAGCTTCTCCGTGTAAAGTTTTCAACCTGTAAGTTCCATGACCAAGTTTTTCCACAACTTGGAATGGGCCCAACCATAAGTGTTGGAATTTTGTGTGTTTACCTTTTGGCTCATTTAACTTGTCCCATTTAAGGACTAGCTCTCCTACTTGGTAATCTTTATCTCCTGCTAGATGGCGATCAAACCACCTCTTCACAATCATTTGGTGATTTCTAAATTTATTTCTGGCTTTATCTCTCAATTCCTCCAACCTCACCAGTTGCTTGATCCTTTCTTGAAGCAAGGCTAAAGGGGTTCCTCTTGAAGCTTGGGAGAGCTGTAAAGAGGGAAGGGTAACATTTGGAGGTAAGATGGCTTCCTTTCCATAGACAAGGAATGGGGAGTTTCCTAAGGCCACTTTTGGGGTGACCCTATCGGCCCAAAGGGCATTTGTTAGAGCATTGTGCCAGTTCCTCTAGTTGTCAGCGACAGATTTATGAATTATGAACATGAGGTTCATGTTTGAGGACTCTGCAACTCCATTTCCCTGGGGGTAATATTTTGATGCATACCTTATGTGAATTGATTTATCAATGGAAAATTTGGTCAATTTCAGTGATGAAAAGTAAGAAGCATTATCAAATATGAGAGCGTCAAGAATGCCATAACTGTTGATAATGAATTTCTCAATAAATGATATTACCTCATCTTCATTCACCTTCCAAAGTGGGATGGCTTTGATCCATCTGGTGAAGTAGTCGGTCATTGTGAGTATATACTTATGCTACTATGAAGAGTTTGGAGTGATCTCATCTATGACGTCTAAGCCCCATTGCTGGAACCAATGATAAATCATAATAGGCCTGAGGGGAATAGCTGGCTTTCTTTCTCGTCCTACGGTTGTTTGACACACCTTGCATTTGCAAGTGTAGGCATGCGAGTCTCTGAACACTGTGGGCCAATAATATCTGACTCTTAATATTTTATGAGCAGTGATCTCTCCGCCATAGTGACCACCTGCTGGACTGTCATGCATTTCTTTCAAGACATGATAGGCATCATCCTTTTCCAAACACCTCAGCCAGATTCTGTCATAATTTTTTCTGTATAATGTGTTATTGGCCAAATGATACTGATTAGATTTTAATCTGAGCACTCTCCATTGTGATGCATCCATGCATTCAGGCCATGACCCCTGTGCAAGATAAAAGCGGATGTCGTAGTACCACGACTTAGGATGCAAAAGGGCTTCCGACATTTCGTGCTCACACATCAGCACTTCATTAATCCATAGGAGCTCCTCCCTAAATTCCACTTGTGCATTCTATAGGTCTTGCGCTTCTGGTTCTTCAGACGCCCCTTCTCTATCCGCCAAGGCATCTGCTGCTAACCTGCACAATCCCTGCCCTCGAACTATCTTTACCGGCTTAATCTCGAGGTCAAATTCTTGGAGTGCGATTATCCAATTTACCCTCCATTCACCCATTTCCTTCTACACAAAGAGGGCTCTTACAGCAGGATGGGGAACGATCACTTTAGTCTTGGCCTTTAATAAATAAGGGTGGAAATGTTTTATGGCCTTAAAAACTGGAAAGCCTTGATTCTCCATGTCTGGGTAGTTCAGTTCTGCTCCCTGGAGATTAGAGCTCATATAGAAAATGGGGACTTCATTGCCCTCATCATTTTTTGGGTGAGGATTGCAGTGTATGAAAGATCAGAAGCAAAAGTGTACATGAAGAATTCCTTCCCGAAATCGGGACTAACCAACACAGGGGCTTTTGTGATTGCCTCTTTACTTTGCTGAAACGCTTTATTGGCTTCATCACTCCACTTATACACCACGTCTTTCTTCATCATTAGCTGCATGGGGTGTACTATTTCCATGAAACCTAAGACAAATTTCCTAATGAAATTGATCTTCCCAAAGAAAGATTGCATTGCCTTTTTATCGACAGGGGGTTGTATTCTCATGATGGTCTCTATTCTTTCAGGATCAATATCAATCCCTTCTTTAGAGAGGATGCGACCTAGTAGCTTCCCTTCTGTGACTACAAAGACGTTCTTCTTGGGATTCAACGATATTCCATACCTTTGGCATCTTTCGAAAATTTGTTTCAGGTGATAAATATGATCCCTTTTGCGATATGAATACATAGTAATGTCATCCATGTACACTATTACTGATCTGTTGATTAATCCTCAGAAAGCTATGTCCATGGCTCTCTGGAATGTGGTGCCTAAATTAATAAGTACAAAAGGCATTTTACAATATGTGTAAGTGCCCCATTTAGTGTTGAAGGTTGTCTTCAGTTGATCCCCATTAGATACCAACACTTGATTATATCCTAAAAACCCATCTAATAGGGACAACATTTCAGAACCAGAAACACACTAAAGGATGTGTTCCATAGAAGGGACAGGATAGTTATCATTTTGCGATCCTTTGTTCAGGTTTCTAAAATTGATACACAGCTTGATGTCTCTATTTTTCTTTCTCACTGGAACGAGATTGGCTACCCAGCAGGTGTGTCTGACCGGGAAAATGATCTTAGCATCTAGCATTTTGTTTAATTCTTTTGTCACCAATGGTTCCAGGCTTGGATTCATCTTGCGAAGCTTTTGTTAGTAGGGCTTAGCCTCCTTTTCCAAAGGAATTATGCTGCATAACGCTAGTATCAAAGGTTTTTAGGTCTCCATATGTCCATGCAAAGATGTCCTTGTATTATTTAAATAGCTTGACAAATGCATCCTTTTCTTGTGGAGAGCACCCTAAGCCCAAATTAACAGTTTTTGGGTCCTCTTTGGTTCCAAGGTTGATCGATTCATACTTCATGGATGAGTTATGCATTTTGCAATTGGTCGACCATTTGAATTTATCATGCAAGTCATACAAGTGCTCCATCTTGACAACTGACTTGGGAATCATATGGGACTGATCCTTTTCCTCATCTTCCCTCTCATTTATAAGCCTGTCGTGCTCTTTTTTATCAATGATTGCATTCTTGAATGTCTTCTTGCAGTGTAAGAACTCAAGGATTTGCTCATCATCTTCGAACACCTGCCAATTTGAGATGTTATTATGCACGAATGGTCTGAAAATCAATTCAACATAACATTTATCCTTCTTTAATATAAAATCAGGCAGAATTTTTGCAGCCATACCAACCATCAAATCGGCATCTTGGTTTTTTCCTTGAGGTATATATGTGATATTAAAAGAATCAAAACTATCAATTAAGTTCCATACCTCATGTTGGTACCCTACCAGGTGTGGCGAATTGCAGTGTATCCTCTTCCTTACCTGGTCGACAATTATCTGCGAGTCACCGAAAACTTTAAGATTTTTTACCTTCATATCAATGGCCTTTTTCAGGCCTTGCAGCAAGCCTTCGTATTCTACCGTGTTGTTGGTGCATGTGAACCCCAACCAGCTGGCCATTAGATGTTGGTTCCCTTGTGGATCAATGAGAACGCTCCTAGCACCTGCACCTTCAAGGTAGTTAGAGCCATCAAAATAGAATGTCCAAAATATAGTCTAGTGTTACATCAATTGAATTGGTTCCTACGAAACTAGTTCTATAATCTACTATATTACAAGGTGGTTCATCAGTTGGATTACAAGGGAGAGCTTCCAACTGTGTGTTTATTGCAGTTTCTTCAAGTGTTTCTGCATGGAATCTCCAAAACAAGTTTCTATGGCATAAACATTGAAACTATAACTCCCAAGGATAGAGTTGGTAAACATTACAGGTTCATTGGGACCGTTTAGCTCCGTCACTACATACCTCATGTATCTTTATCGATCAACTCTCAACATATCACCTTTTCCTTTCTGAGGCAACAAGAGATGGGACCAATCAGTTGAGAAGTATCCATTTAGTTTCGCTGACCAGTCCCTACTAAGCAGCATTCCATAAGCCTCGGGTATGTCGACTACAACTATATCAATAACTTGTGTATATTGTGGTTTAGTAGTCATATGAATCAATACATCTTTCAATTCCCCAATTACCTTCACATTTTTTCTGTCTAATTGCATTATTTGAGTTTTATTTTTCTCAGGTATTGCATGAAGTCTTTTAGCAATAGCGTAAAGCATCATAGTGGATGAGGCACTCGAGTCTACCAATCAATTGTGTACATTCATGTTGAATATTTCAAATGTGATAAGGAAAGGGGGAGTCATGGATTTTGATTTCCTTCCTATCATGGCTGCACTGACTTCTTGGGGGTTTCGATTCATTTTTTATAGGGTGGCTTCCATGGCTGTTGGCTTTTGGGCTGTACTGGGAGTACTAATAGGTCTAGAGACCGACTTCCGGGTTTGGCTGCTCGGAATGGTGGGAGTTTTGCAATTCAGTTCATTCATAACTATTAAGAGCATATCTCTCTACTGCATTAACTTTAACAATTCAAAATATGTGATATTAGCTCTAGAGTTCTTAAGATCATCCACAATGTTGTAATCAATGTTATAAACAGGGTAGGGTAGAGTAAACATACCAGTTTTTCCATTTTAGGTGGGAATTTACCATTGTGAGTTGCCTTCATTGCATTTCAAGATGCATTTTCTTTTTGAGGATAGTTCATGACTGGCACGCTCTTGGAACTACCACTAGGTTAATTCCCCTTAACGAGAACCTTGGAAACTGATGCCTTCAAAGGGTGAACATCTTTCTTTGTATGGTCTACAGGCTTTATCATGCCCACAAGTGGCCCTTTACTTCGTGTATGGATTTCATTAGTGTGGATTTCTGCCATGCTATCTCCTTCATCGTCATCATTCTCATTCATGTAGAAATCTCACAATACATTGATTTGAGATTATTCATCCAAAGGCTCTTCTACTTGGTATTCTTCCTCATTTTCTTGTTCCGGCTCTAGCTCAACTATAGGTTCTTCTTGGTTAAAGGAGAAACCTGATAAGAGCCAGCTCTTCTGTATTTAAATTCCCTTCATTGGGTGGAGTAGGTAGTGCAAGTGGACCATGACCAACTTTTGTCTTCCTACGATAGAAAGGTTTGAAAGATTTTTTGTTGTTATACTCTCCTCCACTCCCGCTTGTACTCTCTCCAGAATTCCTTTTCATATCGATTACTGTGTTCGTCAACTTCTTAGTGATCTGATGCAAACCTTCCACATCTGTGGTTCCCCTTTCTTTGCCCTCAGCCACTTTGTTATCACTCCCATTATTCTTCTTGGATGACTGAGAGGCTTTCTTTTCTCCGGTTGTATGATGACATGATGTGAGACTGATCATTTCATTCTCGAATTTTACTGCTTCATTGATAGAACCCTGTAATGTTTGTGCATTACTCCTTTTGACCCACATCACAATAGGGACAGGGAAAGTAGTGATGTAGAATTCCATGAGCACCTCCTCAGTAAGTCTAGCATTATCCGAGATTCTGTTAAAC
Organism: Pinus taeda; assembly: GCA_000404065.3. Lineage (NCBI taxonomy): Eukaryota > Viridiplantae > Streptophyta > Pinopsida > Pinales > Pinaceae > Pinus > Pinus taeda. The sequence continues at coordinate 92,989 of APFE030298127.1, forward strand.
AGGGTGTTGAACCGGATGTTAAAATCCTTGAACTTTTCTTTGGTTTCCATTTTCAAACGGGATAGTTCTAGAACTAAGGCCACAGGGGTTTTTTCATCGCCATACTTGTCTAAAAAGGCTTGTTGAAAGGCAGCCCAGGAGGTGATTGATCCTGTTCTCAAGCTAAGTACCATGTGGAAGCTGCACCAATTGGGGTAAAAGGGAATAGGCGACATACTATATCTTCATCAACTACCCCCAGCATGCACACGGCTAGGAAGAAAGAGTGAATATGGTTATCAGCGGTGTCTCCCCACTCAGGGTCAAATTTAGGTGGTACTCTTTCTATATTCTGGGGTAACAGATGTTGCTGCCCAGGTACCAATACAGCATCCAAAGTGAGCCAGGGAGGAAGTGCTCTAGGAGGAGGTGGGAGTTGGTTCCCGTCTGGCTGAGGAATATTAGCCATATCGCGAATAGGGATGTTCTAGTTGAAGGTTTCTTCAAGACCTTCTTTATTAAGTGTTAAATTGGAAACTAGGGCCAAACTTCATGTGGGTCATCTTGTTCATGGCTAATAATATTTTTATTAGATTCCTCTCATCAAGAGGTGTAGGATTGATCTAAAGATCATCTGATTCCTATAAGTATTTATGGAGATATCAAATTATTTTGATTATGGAATTATTATCAAGCCGACCTATTACTCATGTAGGCTCAGAAGCCCAACAGTCGCATCTATTCAAACAACAACGTTGTGAATAAATACAACAGGACTTTTACTCATTTTCACTCTCTCATCTCATCACATCTCTCTCTCTACTGCGCAGAAAAGAGTCTCTTCTCTACAGCACGGAAAAGGGTCTCCCTCTCACACATGTGAAGCCGGAAGCTGCTAAAACTAAAGCTACAACTGCAGAAGTGAAGTTTGACTTGCGTGGACTAGAATATCTCCTCATCTAATCTACATTGTAGGTTCATCTAAACCTCCTATGAAGGTTGCAACTTTTGGTGGTGGAATCAAGTCGATCCGACAGACAGTTTGCGAGATATCCACTGCCCTAGTTTGAAGGAAGCTGCTGAAACTAAAGCTGCAACTGCATAAGTGAAGTTTGACCTACGTGGACCAGAAGATCTCCTCATCTAAACTACGTTGTAGGTTCATCTGAACCTCCTCTGAAGGCTGCAACTTTTGGTGGTGGAATCAAGCCGATATGGCAATCGGTTTATGAGATATCAATTACCCTAGTTCTAATGATGAAGCTGCTAATGTTGATGTTGCTGATATAGGGTTTTCTACTGCTGATATAAATCAGATTTATTATACTATTTCTCTCTACTGAATTATTGAAGATAAAATATTTGATCAAAGGGCTTCCCCACACATTGTAGGGTTTGTCCCTGGCTAGCCGCCACATCTTATGTCTCTTGTCTTGGCTTGTTTTCTGTCGATCGTTTAATGTTCTATCTGCACTTTACTTTATGTACATGTGATTGATAATCTATGGAATATAATAAGAAAAAGAAGTAAAGAAGATTCTTGGATTGATGCCAAGAATCTTTTGAGATATCTTCATGGCACAATTACTAATGGGTTAAGATACATTGTCGGAGATGTGAAACTACTTGGATATACTGATGCTGATTGGGTAGGTAGTGTGATGGACTGTAAGAGCACTTCCGGGTGCTGTTTCACCTTGGGATCTGCTTCAATATCCTGGATGAGCAGGAAGAAGAAGTCAGTGGCTTTGAGCACTACCGAAGCAGAGTATATTGTTGCTAGGATGGGCTCCTATGAGGTAGTCTGGTTGTGAAAGCTCTTTAGTGAGTTGTTTGGATTCACATTGGATACCACTGTGATCCTATGTGACAACCAGAGGTGGGATTCGATTATTAAGGAATCTTGTATTCATCAATTTCTCTAGGAAATAGACATCATCTGGGATATGGTAAGTCGATGAGAAAGGAGGCTTCATCGCATTAAGATGATGTACGGGTCAATACAACTTGTCAAAGCCCCAAGGAAAGATCTAATCTGTGATTTTCCCAAGCGACTTGGAGTCGTCAAGAAACCCTTGTACAAGGGTCCTGCATGTTGCATACATTGAGATCTGGGAGCTTTGAGGACTTGCGGTTCTTATTGGAGCAACATACGACCATAGGGTGACTAACCCTCCCCTGGTGGTGCACACTGGAACAAGATGATTCACTCTCTTGTGGGACAAGGTGATTCACTCTCTTATGGAACAGGATGATTTTCTCTGCTGTGTAGCAGGATTATTAGTTCTCCTATGAGGCTTGAATTGATGTGTTCTCCATGGCGATTGTAGCAGGATTTATGTGTTCTCCTGTGAGGCTTGGATTGATGTGTTCCCCATGGCGATTGTAGCAGGATTGATGTGTTCTCCTGTGAGGCCTGGATTGATGTGTTCTCCATGGTGATTGTAGCAGGATTGATGTGTTCTCCTGTGAGGCCTAGATTGATGTGTTCTCCATGGTGATTGTAGTAGGATTGATGTGTTCTCTTATGAGGACGGGATTGATTAAATTCTCTTGTCAAGCCATCCTACCCATGCAGTCTGGGACTCATGGGAAGTACCTCTCATCTTATCAATGAGCAGGGAAATGAAGTTAGGGACCATAGTAGTACCGATGGATGCATCATTGTATCTACCGCACTCCCTATGCTAAGATGACTTCCGTTGATCTAGGATCAATGATACTGGTCTAGGACCAGTGGTAGGAGTGGTAGATTCTATGATATTGGGTTCAGGTCAGTTGAGACTGGTCTGGGACTAGTGGTATGCACTCTGAGACTGATGTTGAGTCAATGGAGGATTTTGCTAGTTTGGAACCAATGGTAGGAGTTGTACATACTATGACACTAACTTCGGGTCGGTTGAGACAGGTTTGGGACCAGTGGTACATACTCTGAGGCTGACTTTAAGTCAATATGAAACATCCTCGATCATTTCTTCTTCTTCATAATTCAAACAAAATAAGAGAAGAATAAGACAAAGAAGAACATGCAAAATAGAGCAAAGTAGGGCAAGGGTTAGGTTGTACAGGGCAATGCATTTGATGGATGAATAATAGCGACCGACAGACAGATTGCAAAAGAAGTTCTCCCTAGTTGAGAGGGAGTGTTAAATTGGAAACTAGGGCAAAACTTCATGTGGGTCATATTATTCATGGCTAATAATATTTTTATTAGATTCCTCTCGTCGAGAGGTGTAGGATTTATCTAAATATCATCTGATTTCGATAATTATTTATGGAGATATGAATTTATTTTGATTATGGAATTATTATCAAGCTGACCTACAACTCATGTAGGCTTAGAAGCCCAGCAGTCGCATCTATTCAAACAACAACGTTGTGTATAAATACAGGAGGAATTTTCCTCATTTACACTCACTCATCTCATCACATCTCTCTCTCTCTCTATTGTGCAGAAAAGAGTCTATTCTCTACTGCGCAGAAAATGGTCTCTCTCTCACACATGTGAAGTCGAAAGTTGCTAAAACTGAAGTTGCAACTGTAGAAGTGAAGTTTGACCTACGTGAACCAGAAGATCTCCTCATCTGATCTACAATGTAGGTTCATCTGAACCTCCTCTGAAGGCTGCAACTTTTGGTGGTGGAATAAAGTCGATCTAGCGGATGGTTTGTGAGATATCGACTGCCCTAGTTTGAAAGAAGCTGCTAAAACTAAAGCTACAATTGCAGAAGTGAAGTTTGACCTGCGTGGACCAGAAGATCTCCTCATCTAAACTATGTTGTAGGTTCATCTGAACCTCCTTTAAAGGCTGCAACTTTTGGTGGTGGAATCAAGCCGATCTGATAGTCGGTTTGTGAGATATAGATTGCCCTAGTTTTGATTATGAAGCCACTAATGTTCGTGCTACTAATATAGGGTTTGCTACTACTGATATAAATCATATTTATTATATTAGTTCTCTCTGTTGAATTATTGAATATAAAATAATATTTGATCAAAGGGTTTCCCCACACATTGTGGGGTTTGTCCCTGGCTAGCCACCACATCTTGTGTCCCTTGTCTTGGCTTGTTTTCTGTCGATCGTTTAATGTTCTATCTGCAGTTTACTTTATGTACATGTGATTGCTAATCTATGGAATATAATAAGAAAAATAAGTAAACTATTATAAGAATAGAACATAACATAACTTAACATTAAGACCTCCCAAATCGGGCTAGGGATTACCTTCAGAGAGTGGATCTTCAGGAATTTCTTCCTAGGGAGTGTCGATACTTTGCAAGGATTCGAGCACAATACCTTCAAGAGACGGGGTTGTAGATGTCTCTTCGTTTATGGAATAGATCCTTGGATTTCTTTTAGTTGTCGGAGGTAAAGAGTAAAACATGGGGAGTTGAGAGACAGAACGAGCATAAGCCTGAGTAAGTATTCTGACTAGTTGTTCCTAACTGACAGGATACTTCCATAATGTCTCTTCTTCGAAATGAGGCTTTTCGAAATGGGAGGAAGGGTCTTTTCGACCTTCACGATCCATGCATTAATATTTTCAAGTCCATGCATGACATTTATAGATGAAATCATAAAAAGATATGGATAGTGGTTCAGGCCCTCCTAGTGCCAATTTATTGACATGGCAGATTTTTGCTATACCAACAAGGGGAACTAACCCGATCACAGACCCCAATTAGATCTGCTTTCGAATCAGTTACCGGAGAACCCACAGTATGAACATTTTTATGCCAACGTTTCAAATCCCAACTGGGATCCATCATCAGGACTTATGAATGATGATAAAGAAGAGCTGCTTAGAAGGGAATAAATAATAATAGGGAAAAAATTAAGATTAATTAATTTAAATTTATTAATTAATTTTTTTTTAAAATTAAATTAAATATAATAAAACTATTAATTTATTATATAATATTTATTTTATATTTCATTAATAAAAAATTCAAAGATTAAAATAAAATAATTAATATAAAAACTCAACAATAAAATAAATAATTAAATTGGATGAATAATTAATTAAATTAATTAAAATTAAAGCATTCAAGCCGACATTCTACTAATCCTAAATTTTTTTTCCCTATTATTATTTATTCCCTTCTAAGCAGCTCTTCTTTATCATCATTCATAAGTCCTGATGATGGATCCTAGTTGGGATTTGAAACGTTGGCATAAAAATGTTCATACTGTGGGTTCTCCGGTAACCGATTCAAAACATACAAACCACAGATCTCTTAAATCCTAGATCTGCTTTCGTTTGGAGTGGCTAGTTCCAACGGGTTTTAAAGGACCCCGTGAACTATTATAGGTGTTGAGAGATTGCTTCTTGGAGGAAGACTTCAATTAAATCAGCAAAAAAGGAAATAGCTAACCTATATGTATCAAATCCTATCTAAACTACTTAAGCTACTCTAATCTAGTCCTAACCATCCTAATCTATCCTACGGGGGGAAAACACAAGGAGGTTAAACATCATGTATAAATGCGAAGTCCAAATGAATCAATTACTAGTCCACATAAGAACAAGGTTGTATTAAATCCTAATCGCAATCCAATTACTTATACAGGAATATACATTCCTTTAATAACACTTGCAACTGATGTTTAACAAAGTCTGGAATTAGCAACCTCTCATGAATTATAAATGCTATTGAATTGCATTCAAATAACCAAGAATAACCATGAACTGTTAGTTATGAATATGCACAAAGAAAATCACATTTGTCTTTATACCAGCAACAACACATTGATTCTAAACATATGAGAGAAAAGGGAAACAAATATGAAACAACAGGCTCCTTCTTGAACCAAACATATTTCTTTATTCACAATAAATCAAAGCTGATCTCTCCAAACAAAAAAAGCCCCGCTCTCCTATCCGGAGGTAATACTTATGTAGCAGGGAATGACCCTCGGTCTTCCATGACCTTTCATTTCCCCTCTTTTCATTACACAGATTAGCATATACAGATGAGAACGGTCGGTGAAACTGCTGACACGTCGAGGTCACCTTTGGTGGAGCGTTCTACTTCCTGGTGGAATGAATGGATGCCTTTGGAACAGATAAGGACTACGTATCATTTCTTTGCACCTGTGTGGAGTGGCTATTATTCTCTATCATTTCCTAAAGGAAACTGAAGATGTTGCGCTCATCATCCCACATCTAGCATGCTTTGTGATGTATTTGGAAGTGATGACATCGTGATGGATCAACGTTGGCATGAGTGCTTTTACCGAACTAAGAGAGTGCCTCCATTAGGCACTATGGTGTTCCGTATTCCCTTTTGTAGAGTGAGTTTTTCAATATCGACATCGGTGGTGCAGAGGTGTCATCTTGATATAACTTACATTTATCCGTTAGCGGGTTTGCTCAAATTTTCCTGCATAAATAATTCATATCAGCTATGATTATGCAAATATGATAAAATGCATAAAAAACACAGATCTTGCCTTCATTAAGTGTTTATAACATCAAAAGGAACAAGTGTGAAAGAATCGCCCCCTAGTTTTTTAACCCATGCATTGATTAAGTCTTGCAAGAGAAAATACGATTTACACTGAAAACCATTGCATAACACATAACCGGATTAGAAATCCAAACTTGAAACATTCTAGGCGACACATTGCTTCAGCGAATGGCAGAAAGACTGGTGTTTAAGACTAAATCCATCGAAAGGCAAAATATCAATGGTGTATGGAGGAAGTGGTTTCCCATACCCCAAGTGGTATTTCAGAAGGGGTCTAAGTGGTAACCGGTATTGCGAGGAAGGTTGATGATTCCACTCTTCAAGTGACTTGCAGCAGTTATGAGGAAAGAGGATACCGCTTTTCGGGCGAGTATTCCTCGAGCAACTCGTTCACTCGAAATCCTCATGGACCGTTGGATTCACGAAGGATAGATCAACGGTGGAGTGACTTGACATAGGAAAACACGGAAAACCCCGTGTTCGGGCCATATAGCCGGACTTCAAATCTTATGAGCTATGTTTTATAATCCCTTCATATCTGCAACATAAGCTTTCCCTTTTGAAAACCCCGGCCATAGCATATTACGAATGCACAGGAAAACACGGGAAAATAGCAGCTGGACCCTATGGTGGACATAAAAAATTATGTACCAGATCTATAACCATTTTCGGGTCCACCATATGGTATCGCACCTTATGCATGAGTGCTAGACTCTACCGATAGCGATTTGCAATGGGGCGGGGGCAAACCCAATAATATATATATTATGTTTAATAGGATCGGCGGGTCCGCCATATCGCATTGTATTTTATATATGATCCCCGGGTTCCGCCGATTGCAATAAGCGATGGGGGAGGCGGACCCGAAATACATATGTGTTGAGGTTAATAGCCCTGGCAGGTCTGCAATAATAGGCTTTCCTTTGAAAAACCAAGACTTCAATGTTTTTTGAAAAACAAAAGAATATACGAGAAAACCCGCGTCCGGCCATTAGGCCGAACTTGAAATATTATATGCCCGGATCTATAACCATCGACAGGTCCGGGTGATAGCGGCGTGCCTTATATATAGACCTCGAACCCTGCCGATAGCGATATAAAATATGGCTCCGGACCCAAAATATATAAGTTTGGGTTGATAATGCCATCGGGTCTGGAAGAAAGTTGTGTGCAGTGTTGATTACAATGGGCCCAAAAGGGGTGATTTATGCATATTTGTGAATTGTTTCCATTGTAAAGGGTTATAATGGGAATAAGGTGCGATAGAAGGGTTTTTTAAGGTTGGAAAGGTCCCAATGGAGGAAATGAATGGAGGGCTAGGAAGCGCTAGAGATGAACCATGCGGTAGATATTCAAAGAGGGGGGGCTCAACCATTAGGAATTGAAGATTTGACTTGGAAATGAGTTAAAGTCTCTGGGATAAAATAGATCATTCGAAGAGGTGAAAGATCAACTTTAGGGGACCCATTCAAAATTGCTACCAAGGCAAGTTTTGATAGGGTGGTGGTTGTGGCCACAACAGGTCCTACAATTCTCTGTTGGATTTTTCAAGTTCTACTTACTTTATTCTTGCCTCATCTACCATTAGAGCTAACTTTTCAAGCTCTTCTTCAACATGTATGATTTTCCCTTTCTTGTTACTCTCTTTCTTATTCCTCTTGAATAGTTTTCAACTCTGCTTCCTCCTATAGGAAAGAAATCTCAACTTTTTTTCTTCTTCCTACTTGATTTCTATATCATTTATCCTAAGGATATTCAAATATTATTCCAATGATAAATTTGTAAAATTTATGGCCTTTGGGTTTTCCTGCCTTCATTTTAGCTCTTCCAAATCTTCTACATTTCTATAAAACATTCTTCCTTCCAATGCTCATGGGAAAATGGCCAAGTTAGGGATACTTGTTTAGCATGATGCAATATTCACCCTTTAAGGTCATGTCTCCTAAACCTCATTGTATAAAATATTTATTCCAAGTGTTCTTGTGCTTGCTATTTGGCACGCTTTGTGTCTCTTACTACATAATATCAAATTTGAAAATTATAGTGAATGAATGCTCTTTTCTTATCTTTTATTAAGGTGACATTGAAACCTTGCATAATGGTTTGGTAACAAATCTAAAACTTGCATAATGGTTTGATAACAAATCTGTCTAGGACATGAACATGCGATAAATGTTGGGTGGGTGGGGGGAGGTGGTGGGGGTTGGTTGCTCTAAATATCCTTAGGTGGGTATGATCTTCCTCAAAATACTAGTACCCAATATGGTTGAGAACCTTCTTAGCTTGTTTGGATAACCTGGGAAATTATATTCCAAAGATAAATTGATACATGAATGAAATGAAAGAATTAAAAATTTACATCTAAGACCTCCTATACATGATCTCCCAAAGCATGTTGAATTCCATGTGTATTGGAGTGTCTAATGACTTCCAACTCGCCACTAATTTGATAAAAGCACTTTTTCGCATACATCATCTATTAGATAAAATTCCATTATGAAAATTGGGGATTTACCAACCTCTAGTTTTTTAGCTTTCTCAATTATAACATTTAGTTATTTGGAGATGATGGCCTACTAGTTAAATATTTTCCTCTCCATGGCTATAGTGTAGGCCAATGGAACCAACGTATTAAAAAACAAAGAGCAATCAATTTCTCTGTAAAGTTTGAACAACAAGAAAATTAGATATATGTAGGGTTCTCGGAGGCTAGTTGTAGGATACCTACCACCAACCCTTTGAAATATCCCTTGTCTTCCTTCCACTAGTTGCCAAGTTTTTTCCCTATGTCATACTTCTCATAAAAATTTAATACAAAATCACTAGTCAACAATTCTTCAAGATTGACAAACTTGTAGTAATGAGTGGTGTCTTGAGGGAAGAAGCTTCCCACATAATAATCCTTTTTGTTGATTATCATGTTGCTTTATGGCTTGGTGAGGTTGATGGTCCTTCCTATAAATTCTACAAATGGAGTGATTGGAGCCATCACAACTACCAAATGTAACATAGATCTCCTAACAAAGTTGAAAAGGCAATGTTCAACTTTTCCTTAACTGTTTTCATTGTGAGGTGTACATTCCTGGTACTCCTCATTCTTAAAGAAATTATATAGCTCATTCCACATCACATAGTAGAGGAAACTATGCCTGCCTCAATATCCCCTTAATAGGGTATTATCAGGTTTGATTTTCGAAATGGTAGCAAAACTACCAACTTATGGAAAGTTTTTGGCTCCTCTTCTTGTACTGGTGTAGAGAGAGAGAGAAGTCGTCAACCTCCTTAAACTTAAGCATTGGCTTCTTGGATAGAGACTTGTGTGTTGGTGATCACTTTGGTGCCATTTCCTTTCTTAAACCTGGGATGGAAACATGATTATCAGGATGGGAAACAATAACTAAATTGAAAAACTTGAAACTAGATGAGACTTATTGGTATTGAGTTGATTGCTTTAACATTCACATGAGACGTGAGAATCTATGAGCTTTAATTACAACTAAAAATGCTTGGAGAACTCTCATTTTTTATCACGTTATTATATTAACAAGAGTTATTAACAAGAGTGAGGATTAAAATAAATCCTATGGGTTTTAAAAATAGGTTGGGTCATCCCTCAATTCCATTATGTTGAAATATCTACAAATCAACTAACTAAATGTGTAACTTGTACATTCTAGTAGTTATTAGTTATCGATATGATACTTCATCTACATGCCTCCCATTCATTGGGAGTTTTGAAATTGCTTTAGGCATTTTTGTCGACGATTTTGAAATGCATGGCTCTTTTTGCTTATTAGTGGCTTTTGTTGAGTGAGTCATTATGTTACGTTGATGAATTTCTCCCACTTACAATGGTTGCATAAGTTATGCTCACTTCCTAGTAAAATCAGTTTTTACAATAAATATTTCGATATTATTGCTATAAATATTTATTTTAAGATTTCATCCCACATTAATGGTATTTGGTATGTCATGCCACAACATGACCTATTAAATTATGTCGATCTCTGCTGAGCTTTCTACATGTAATGGTCTCTTCAACCATTGGATGAAAGGACTATGTTACTTGTGCTTTGACTCACCCTAGTTCATCAACCATCTACATAAATATTTACAAGTGTGTGTTATTACTTGTCAAATATCACTAAATGTTGATGGTCTTATTGGCCATTGATATAATATACTAGGTGTGTGAATTTATTTGGCCCTTGAAATTCCACCAATGGCCAATAGAATTATTGATTATCGATGACTTTTATCATGTCATGTATGCAACAACAAATACATATTTCCGACTACTAAAAAGGTCATCGATTTCGATATATTTTAGTACGTCACCTAAGTCATGATAGGTTCAATTTCTCTTATTTCCAATAGTTTCATTGGTCATCTTATTAAGTTAGACACACATTGCACCTAATGAAAATAATCGATTTATGACAAGATGGTTGACTACCAATATAGTTTAGTAGGTTGTGTCACCTATTGACCCATTTGTGACAAGATGGTTGACTACCAATATAGTTTAGTAGGTTGTGTCACCTATTGACCCATTTGATCTTGCCAACCACCTTTAGGCTTATTGATTGCCAACATGATTTTTTGTGTAGAACCAAAACATGACCCTATGGATTTTGCTGATGGCTGATGACATCAAGGTTTTTCATGTGTTGAGACATTTATTCTTTTTCTAACCCTTTTCCCTATGATATCTACTAAATAATTTATTGATTGATTTTTTATTAAGGATATGCTTAATAAGGATAGAAAAAGGGTGAAAACAAGCTAAGCAGTACCCTAAAAATTTATTATTATGAATTTTAAAGGGTGTGTATGTAGTCAACAAATGGAAACTCATTGGTAAGACTTAATAATATCTAGCTCTCCCAACAAATAAATTTCATTTGCATTTAATTTAAGTGAATATAAGACTATATTCCGCACAAATCATGGGATGGAACATTTCAAACATCTCATTACAAGATTTATCATGAAAGCAATATTTCATTCTAAGTCCCATAACCTACACCCCCAAGAAACCTTCATGATTATTCTTCCTATTAATACAATGCTTTTATTTTAAGACTCCCACTCATGCCTCTCTTGTATAGTTTTGCTCCACTACTATTGAGATTGCATAGTCCCAATAGATTCAACTCAATACCACAAACCTTGCTTCACAGCTTGTGAGTGCCCATAGCCCTCGTGAAGATATCTTCATTTACCTTGCATTGAACACTCTCCCTCTATATTTATTTTCTCCTTTTCATCATTTCCTTTTTTCTCTTGTTTTGGAAACAAAGGAGGATCATGTACCACAAATCTAGGAACAATATATATTAACCATATGATTAAATTATGACTCGAGTGAGTATTTCCTTCAAATCCATTTATAGGAGTCAATTATTGATCCATTCTCTTGGTAATAAAGAATACACCTTATTAAAATAACATTCTTGTTTCACAACCTTACCACCAAAATGAGTTTATAAGTTTATTTTATCCCATATCATATATTTCAGGATGGCTTCCTTAAGCCTGGTCCCCACCTCAAGAGGTTGAGTACTTAAAAACCAATCCAACAAGTAATGAGATAAAACTTCATAGCCAGTTCCATTAGTTGAAAGGTAAACACTTATTAGTGAAGCAATGTTATTCTAGGGAAAAAATGAGAAACTAAAGGTAAATTGTATAGGTTACCAACAGGGATAACATGTGAATATATTCTCAAGATATTGGCCATTAATAGGAAGATAATCTAATTCCCCCTATGCTTTGGAAATGATAAGTACCAAATCGTATATTCTTTACCACATGATAAGGTTCCCGCCATAGGTTTTGAAATTTAGGATTTTTTCCTTTTTTCTTCATTGTCTATATCCCCTTTAAGCATCATATCACCGACATCAAATTCTTTGTTCCTAGATTTGTGTTGATTAAACCAATGTTTTACCATTTTCTTGTGGGAAACAATTTTTTTCTTGACTCTCTCTCTTGCTTCTTCAAGAATGAAGAGGGTATCTATGCACTGCTACATTTAGGACATAAGTTGCGCCCTAGAGGCTTGGGATAACTATAAGGATGGTAGATATATATTGTTTGAAATAATGGCCTCATATCCATGGATAAAGAAGTATATAGATGTACCTAAGGATCCTTTGGGAGTAACTCAATCAACCTAAAGATAATTATGTAACACATTATTCCAGTTTCATTGGTTCTCTGTCACCACCTTCTTAAGGATATGTATCAAGTTTTTATTTGTGGACACAACCACCCCATTTTTGTGTGGATAATAATTCGTAAAGTATCTCAAAGGATTAAATTTATCAAACAGAAATTTTGTTAACAAGATGAATGAAATACAAGTAGAAGTATCAAACACAATCATAGATGGAATTCCAAAATGGGTGATAATATGTTGTTCTAAAAATTTGTTGGCCTCCTTTTTGTTAAATATTTGTAATGGATTGTGTAACCACCCCTCCCACATTTACCCACTTTCATTGATCTACCTAGTTAAACATGAGACGAAGAGTTACTATGACATGACCTGACCTCCCAGTTCTAGTTAAGAAAGTGGGGCCTATAAACTGACCACAAATTGACAACTTGCAACATCCCTCAGGGATATAGGACACTTAGGGGTCAAAGAAACAACCTACCAGATCCTGAATTGGGGCTTCTTTTCACACAACTTAAACCCCAACCTCATGCATGACAAATCTTCCATGTGGTTGAAGGTCTCCAATTGCACTCACAAGCTTGCCTGAGTACGGTTGTGACCAAAAGTGTCCATTTCAGAGGGTGCAACCACGAGATCTGAGCCACAATTCTAGGTCAATCTCCAGACCACTGCCCAAAACTTCTTGAGACATCTTACAATCATAAGTGACATAACAAAAAGGCTACACATTCAAACTTAGAGTTAGAACTTGACCTAGACTACCTTGAACATAACAAACGTTTCATCAAACACATGGAAAACATGTAATCTACAGGTCATGAATGCATATCTGATCATAATAGTCTGAGATTCATCTGAGAATTACCAAGAAGGTCCTATGCCCTCTTCACATAGCTACAGCAATGGTTATTATTCTATAATTTATCAACCAATAAATAACTAAACCATTAATGACAAGATCCATAGGTGATACACATCATATAACTGACATAGAACCAAACAATAACCAGCATAGAAACCATGACAACCCAACTATAATGTCACTCACATAATCACTACAAATGTACATGAATCACAATAGAATAATAGCTCTTATTAACATATGAAATTACCAACCAAGTCAGGGGCTTACACATACCACCTGACTGTAGAAATTCCCACTGTAGATCACCTGATAATGCAATATACTAAAGCATAATACTAGATCTACTTCTACAATCAAACTTTGCAGAAGCTTAATCAATTTAAGCTAGATCAATTAGAACACATATAACAGAGAAGAAGAAATCATACACATGAAACACAGAAGAATAACTCGGGGAAAGCGTCAGCCTAAAACCCCAATCTCTATATTATCATACAGGTGGAGATATCTCTAGATTGCATAAAGCTTTAGCTCACAACCTATCCATCTCTCAATACAATCCCTCTACTGCTCATAGATAGTCAAAGGCTTTTCACAAAACTTCTCCTTTCCCCTCCAAGCCTCCTATTTCCTTGTGTAGTTTCTCCTCGGTCCTCAAGCTGCCACCTATGTGTAATAATCCCTCACACACTGCTCTGACCTTTGAAATAACTGCACAAACCTGAAGGAGATAAATCCTTCTGCATAGATGAGTTTCCTTTATAGGAAAAATTCATCCAACTGATAGTACATTGTCCCTCCTCTGATCTCAACTAGGTCTCTGTTTGAACTGACATGCATGAGTTATTTATGAGAGAATATTCAGTTATCTGAAGTGCAGCAGTTACATGCATGTAAGCATTAACTAACTAAACTCACAATTAATTCAACCAACTATTTGAATTAATATAACTGGACTAAGCTTAGTTAACTAAGCCAACTAATTACTACTCAAATTAGAACTCATCCTTATCTCTTTAACTGAAGGATAAATTCCTCAATTAATGGAGAAACTATTGCATGTCCCCACATAGCCTTCAAGTTTGATTTTCCTTAACTAATTAACTCAAGATGAATTAATTAATTAATTTACAAACTATTGTTAATATCAAATTCGAATTTTACTTCCTACTATAGTTTAGGGACTAACTAAAAGATGAAGGTATCCCAAAATGCTATTTATAGAAAATCTATTTTTAGCACTTTCACTTTTCATCCATTGTAGCTAAGTTCAACACTGGATGAAACTACTATTTATAGCAGTGCTATTTTTAGCATTTCTTGTTGCTACCTTCAACACTCCCTCTCAACAAGAAAGGAATTATCAGTAGCCCCAATCTTGTCTCTGTGGAACTCAAACTTGCATTTTGACAACGCCTTTGTCAAAAATATCTGCATCATGTTCCTCAAGTGAAACATACAACAACAACATGATCCTCTTGACCACACAGTCTTGAAGATGGTGATATCGGATATCAATGTGCTTGCACCTGTCATGGAAAACTGGATTCTCGGAGAGTTTGATGCAACCATGATTATCATAGTAGATCATTGTAGGATCCATCCTCTGACCAAACAATCCCACTAGAATCTTCTGCATCCAAATGGCCTCACATGCAGCCTGACTATTAGCCATTTATTCAACCTCTGCTGAGCTAAGTGCAACTGATCTCTGTTTCCTGTTGTACCAGGAAACTACAGTTGAACCAAGGCTAAAGATTCCTCCATAAGTGCTCTTCCTGTCTGATGGACTCCCTGCCCAATCCGCATCTGTGAAGCCCTGAAGCTTCACTCCCTCTATCCGTTTTTACAACAATCCAAACTTAGATGTGCCTCTGAGGTATCTCAGCACATGCTTCGTTGCCTTCCAAAACAGCTTGGTAGGCTGAACCATAGCATGACTTAGCTCATTCACCGCAAAGCATAAGTTGCGTCGTGTGTTCACCATATACATAAGTGAACCCACTAGCTGCTGATAAACTGTAGCAGCTACTACCTCACCTAAAGTAGCATACTCCTTCCTCCAGTTCCCAGCTAGAGGAGTATGCATGGGTTTGCACTTCTCCATGTGAAAGTGCTTGAGTATCTCATTGGCATACTTGCCTTGAGACACAAATACTTCCCCATCTTTCTGCCACACCTCCATGCCTAGAAAGTAGTGAATAAGGCCCATGTCCTTCATCTTGAACTCTCTTGCAAGGTCCTCCTTGCAAGACTATATCAGTTGATCATCACCTTTCAAAATCAGATCATTGACATAAAGTACAATGATCAATGGCTTACCTTCTACCATGATGTGGTAAAGGTTCACATCTGCTTCACTCTTGGTGAAGCCTAACCTAGTGAAATAGTTGTCGATCCTTGAGTACCAAGCACCAGGTGCTTGCTTCAACCCATATAGAACCCTCTTGAGTCTGCATACATGCGACTCATTGTCGAAGGTTTCGAAACCTTCTGGCTACTCAATGTACACCTCCTCCTCAATCGTCCCATTGAGGAATGTTGTCTTCACATCCATATGGTGGATCTTCCACCCCATCTAAGCTGATAGTGCCAATATCGATCTAATCAATGAGTACCTTGCTACAGAAGAAAAAGTCTCACCGTAGTCGATCCCCTTGACCTGTGAGAAACCTCGAGCAACAAATTTTGCCTTGTGTTTCTAAACACTGCCATCAGCTGCCTGCTTTACCTTGTAAAGCCATCTGGAAATCACCACTGACTTGTCATGAAGCATTGGGACAACATCCCAAACACAGTTCCGTATGATGGAGTCATACTCCTCCACCATTGCATCAATCCACACTGGTTGTTGCACTGCCTCCTTGAATGAAGAAGGCTTGAACTCTACACACTACCCAACCAGGGCCATGTAACCAGTGTACTGCTCTGGCAACCTCCTTTGTTTGCGCTGAGAAGATGGTTGTCCCACATTCCCCCTCACATCCAACATCAACCTGTTAGCTTCCCTTGAACGTTTCCGCCCATCTCTGGAAGTCTCAGCATGAGTGAATGTCTCCACTCTCGAATCCTCTGCATGTGGCTACTCCGCATCAATCTGAGGCTCCTCCTCCTTAGGAACAGAAGGTTCCTCATCTGCATGCAACTTGAGCTCCCTCTCAAGTGACACTTGCATGGCTTTCTGCTCGTCGAACTTCAGATCCCTACGTACCACAGCCCTTTGAGTGGAAGGAAGGTACACTCGATAGTTGTGGGGTGTATCCGTGTATCCCACAAGTATTCCCAACTCAGCTGTTGGGTCTAGCTTCTTCCTGGCATCTTTGGTTACATGATAGTAAATTAATGATCCAAAGATTCCGAAGTGACTTACATCAGGTCGCTTCGCAGAATAGGCCTCCATAGGTGTCTTCATCCCTAGTATACGGTGCGAGCTTCTGTTCTGCAAGTATACTGTTGTATTACATGCCTTAGCCCACAAATGCAGTGGTAGTCTTTGCTCATGCAACATCACTTGAGCTGCTCCCACAATTGATTTGTTCTTCTCTCCGGCCACCCCATTATGTTTTGGGTTATGGGGTGTTGTCAATTCTCGTTTCATTCCTTCTGCAACACAGAAGTCCTTAAACTACTGGGAGATATACTCTCCACCATTGTTGCTACACAAGGCTTTTATTTTCTTTCCTGATTCTTTCTCTACCAAGGTTTTAAAATCACAAAACCTTAAGAAGGTCTGATCCTTCTATTGCATAAAGTAGGTCTAGCATATACGAGAAAAATCATCAATAAAAATAACATAGTACCTTTGTTTAGCGGTGGAGGCTGTAGAGAAAGGTACAAAAACATCTAAGTGAACTCGCTCCAAGATTGCTCCAGATCTACTGTCTTGATCCAGAAAGGAAGATTTCGCATACTTACCCAAGGTACAACCTTTGCATATACTCGTCTGCTCAAGTTTTCCCTTGGGTAATCAGGTAGAAATCTGTTGCATGATCTTCAGGGCTCCATGTTAGGCCCCTATACTACTAGTGTAACCCCTTATTGTTAATAGTACAACCCACTTATTATATTGATGTACCCATGCAGTGCCCATATTGTTACTATTGTGCCCCATAGAAGCCCACTATTGTTATTATTGTGCCCTTTTATTATTGTTATGTCGGCTCTGGTTATGTTATGACCCCTTAGACTCCTATATATAGAAAGGAGGTCTTTCATTTTGTATATCCAAGAATTGTTCATTTATGTAATGTAAAGGAGGTTGCCCCCTCGAAGAGGCTAAATTCTAAGGCGTTGATCTATCTTTTCTATCTTTTTTGAGCTGGTTTCATAACACTCCATGGTGCAAGTGGCCCAGTCTTCTATGCCATAGCTCACCAACAATTTGGCTCTGCACCATCTCTGCTTTGGAACTCAAAGCAGCATAGTCATCTACCTCTAGCTTGTAGAGATTCTTGACTCAAATCCCTATTTTCTTTGTCTGTCCAGTGCCGATATGCCTCAAGAATACCTTTCCTTTGCTAAAGACTACATCATAGCCTTTATCTTCTAGCGCAGCAATGGACACAAGATTCTTCTTCAGACCTGGTACATACTTTACATCAGTCAGGATGAGGGGAGCTCCATGCTCCCTCTGAAGCACAAATAGTACCTTCACCTAAGACACAATACTTTCCATCATCGCCCATCTCAATCCACATCTAGAGATCCTTCTCCTCTAGGATACTGAAGAGATTCTTATCACCTAACATGTGGAAAGAGGCTCCACTATCCAGGTACCGAACACATCCCACCATGGATGAAACCATGCATACGATAAGAGAAAAATCTAGCTCAAACTATTAGGCTAATGCATCACCATCAGATCCCTTTGAGGAACCCTTCTTGGATTTCTTCTGTGGAAAATTAGTAGCATAATGGCCCACTTCATGGCAATGAAAGCATCTCACTTTTGATTTGTCAAACTTCTTCCCACCATGGGAAGAACTGGATTTGGATTGGGATGCCTTCCCTTTCTCCTTCCTTGCCTTACACGCTAAGGCTAGATTTTCCTCATCATCTTGCTTTGATGAGGATCCATCTCTAGTGCTTCTTCTTATCTCCTCCTGCATCAAATCCGACCAAATTCTTTCCCAATCTGGTAGTTTTTATCTTCCATTAACCGAGTCTTGGTAGCTATGCCAGCTCTTAGCAAGACTGAGGAATGCAGGACTCACCATGTCATCATCTGTTGTCGTGATCCCTACACTTCCAAGCTCATCCCTGTAGGTGGTGAGCTTGTTCAGATACGTAGAGATCGTGTCGCCCTTTTCACACTTGATCTTACGAAGCTTGTCTTTCAGTGCCAGCTTCCTCTAATCACTGCTATTCTGATATAGATCTTTCAATGTTTTCCACATTGAAAATGAGGTCTCCTTCCCATGGAGACTCGAGGCTATGTGGTCTCGAACTCCCTCTAGAAGGATTCTCCTTGCTCTAGCCACACACTTTTTCCATTCCGCCAATTGAGTAGCATCAGTCGGCTTGGGGACTTCTTGATCAATGAAGTCCTTTAGACCATTATCCTCTAATACTGCCTCCATGCGATCCTTCCAGGTTATATAATTTGAACTGCCATCAAGGGCATATTCGAGTCTTAAACCATTGAACGCTGTAGGTGAAATAGAGATGTGATAAGAACTTGATTTCTATATTCAGGAATAACAAACTTCAAACTTCTCCCTTCTTGTATATTGTTCTTCCTTGATCACCTTTGCTCTGATAGCATGTAGAAATTCCCATTGTAGATCACCTGATAATGCAATATACTAATGCATAGTACTAGATCTACTTCTACAATCAAACTTTGTGGAAGCTTAATCAATTTGAGCTAGATCAATTAGAACACATATAACAGAGAATAAGAAATCATAGACATGAAACACAGAAGAATAACCTAGAGAAAGCCTCAGTCTAAAACCCCATTCTCTATATTATCATACAAGTGCATATATCTCTGGATTACACAAAGCTTTAGCTCACAAGCTATCCATCTCTCAGTACAATCCCTCTGCTACTCATAGACAGTCAAAGGCTTTTCACAAACCTTCTCCTCTGCCCTCCAAGCCTCCTATTTCCTTGCGTAGTTTCTCCTTAGTCCTCAAGCTGCCACCTGTGTGTAATAATCCCTCACACACTTCTCTGACCTCTGAAATAACTGCACAAACTTGAAATAGATAAATCCTTCTACATAGATGAGTTTCGTTTATAGGAAAAATCCATCCAAATGATAGTACATTGTCCCTCCTCTAATCTAAATTGGGACTCTATCTGAACTGACATGCATGAGTTATTTATGAGATAATATTCAGTTATCTGAAGTGCGACAGTTATATGCATGCAAGCATTAACTAACTGAGCTCACAATTAATTCAACAAACTATTTGAATTAATCTAACTGGACTAAACTCAGTTAACTGAGCCAACTAATTACTACTCAAATTAGAAATCATCCTTATCTTTTTAACTGATGGATAAATTCCTCAATTAATGGAGAAATTGTTGCATGTCCCCACATAGACTTCAAGTTTGATTTTCCTTAACTAATTAACTCAAGATGAATTAATTAATTAATTTACAAACAGCTGTTAATATTAAATTCAAATTTTACTTCCTATTATAGTTTAGGGGTTGACTAAAATAGGAAGGTATCCTGAAATGGTATTTATAGAAAATCTATTTTTAGCACTTTCACTTTTCATCCATTGTAGCTAAGTTCAACACTAGATGAAACTACTATTTATAGCAGTGCTATTTTTAGCATTTCTTGTTGCTATCTTCAACACTGACCATAGATTGGGATGAACCAAATATCTCTTTCATCCAATCATCCCTACCCATATTACAAGCATGAATGCGGGATCTCATGGAATAAACCAAGATGAACCAAACCAGGGCTTCCAAAGGCAAAACCACCTCAACCCTCAACCATGGATTCTACCTCACAATCAGACATCACTAACACCAACCAGATTAGTCTCTACCCAAGTTGTCTAGGGCGCTAGGAACTAGTAAATCAACCCACAACCTTCCAAGGCTCCAAAGCATTTGTCCAACCCAGCTCTAGGGACTAGCAACTCAACCCACCAAGGGCTCTAGAGTGTTTGTCCCAACCTAGGTTCCAGGACTAGTAACTCAACCCAAGTTATTCCAGGGCTTCTAGAGAATTTGTTCCAACCCACAACCATTATGAATTATGAGCACCAATCATAAAACAATCAAGTGGAAAAACCCACAACACCATGACTATCTAGGAAATAACAAGGCAAGGATAAACCATTGTTAATCCAGGAAATCCTCCATGCCAATGAAAGCACATAACCAGATAATCACATGCATATACCATGCATCCATAAATCAACAAGGAAATCACACATGCAACCTGCTACCTGCAAAGAAATCCATTTGTAGTTGCTAATCCATGTATTCCCTTGCACTTTCTTACTTTCTTTCACCAAATCTAAATGAGTACTAGAGTTCTCCAAGCATGCTCCAATAATACTCTAAGTGTGCAATAGCATGCTACATGATAAAATAAAAGATAGCTCCAATACTAAATTAACAAAAAACTAGCAACTGATCCTCATAAGCCTTTTTATCATTGAAGCCTCAATTTTTTAATTTTCCTTCAATTTCGTTCTCATGCAAATTTGTGACCTTTCATCTCCATTTTCTCATATTTTCCTTTATTTTCATAAATAAATGTCAATTAATGCCTATTTTCCTTTTTCCAAATTCCTTAGCCATAAATTAATCATGAGTGGTAACCATCACTATGTTTTTCCCAACATTCAGCTTGGAATATGTGTCCCATGACCTTGGTCTTATTTTATTTTTTTACATAGGAAATCAACTAGTGCCTATTACAAACCCATCCCCCTTGGGGGAACACCTTCCTCAGTGTTCAATGACACTTATGAACCAAAAAAACATATGTTGCTTATGGAGCCTTATAACACAACTCGATGTGTTATTTACAACACACACACACACACACACACACATATATATACATGACCATAACACGAAATCAAACACATATACTAGAATACATCCTCTCAACCAATAAATAGAGAAGGATACATAGCCCACATCTAATCAACCATCTCCCATGTAACTTCATCGGGCCCAAAGTTCTTCCACTGCACTTTAACTTTCTTGATTGCTTTATTCCGGAGCATGAGCATCTTTAGATGCAAAATGCACTAAGGCTCCAGTTGGAATTACCCTTCTGGTTCCACCTCCAACACAAACCAGTCAATTACATAATCAACATCATTCACATATTTATTAAGAAATGAAACATGGAAAACATCATGGACTTTCATTGTCGAAGGAAGTGCAAGTCGGTAGGCCCTTGGTCCAATCCTCTCAAGGATCTCGAAAGGCCAGCAATACCGAGGTGTCATATTGGCACATGATCCAATCCTTAAGGAGCTCTACTTTGACTTGATACACAAGTACACATGTTCCCAACCTAGAACTCCTTAAATACCCTATGCTGACATGCATAACTCTTTTTCTTGTAATATGTTTCCTTTCGATTCTTTTTGATAACTTGCATTTCCTATTCCATCTCTGCCAACATGTCCGGTCTAATAAACACCATATTCACTGGATCACTCCAGCTGATAGGAGTATTACAACTCTACCCATAAAGTGCCTCAAATTGACTCATCCTCAAGGACTCTTGATACCCATTATTGTAAGCAAACTCTACCAGTGGTAGATACTCTTCCCACTTTTGTTGTTGATGCATGGCCTACATCCTCAACATATCCCCAAGAATCCTATTAACCCTCTCTGTATGTCCATATGTCTACAGTTGATAGGTTGTACTAAAATCCAACTTTGTACCCAAACCTACAAACAACTCCTTCCAAAATTTGGAAGTGAATTTGGCATCTTTGTCAGTGTAACAACCTTGGTTAAAAATTCATGTAAAAAAACATATAGGACCAAGGTCATGGGACACATATTCAAGGCTGAACGTTGGGAAAACATCCTAGTGGGTATTCATTTGGTTTATTAAGGCTAAAATAAATTGGAAAAGTCATACGCAAGAGGCATTAATTAGCATTTATTTATGGAAATAGGAGAAAAGGAAGGTGAAAGGTCGCAGGTTTGCATGAGAGGGAAATTGAAGGAAAATTTAAGGAAAATGAAGAAAATGGAGGCGTCAATGATAAAAAGGCTTCTGAGGATCAGTTCGTGGCTTTTTTCAGTGTTAGATATTTTCTAGTTCAGTTTTGGAGCTCTCATTTTACTCTCTCTCATACTCTTGGATACTTAGAGTTTTCTTGGAGCACTCTTGGAGGAGTGTGGCATACTTGGGGTTTGGAGCAAGAAGGAAAAATAAGAGTAAGAAAGTGCAAGAGGACATTGGGATCAACAACTAAAACATGGTTTGCTTGCAGATACCGAGTTGCATGTATGATTTCTTTGCTAGTTTTGGCATGCATGGCACATTCATTGTTATGCAACCAACTCACAAAATAGAAGAAAATATTGATCAATGACTTCAAAATCAGCCTCTTCGAGGGGGAAACCTCCTTTACATTACATAAATGAACAATTCTTGGATGATACAAATGACAAGACCTCCTTTCTATACATAGGATTCTAAGGTGTCACAATATAATTAGAGCCGACATAACATTAATAATGTAAGGGCACAACAATAACAATAGTGGGCTTTTATGGGGCACAATAATAACAATATGGGGACAACATGGACACAACAATAACAATAAGGGCTACAATTACATACTAATAAGGGAATACAGTAGTATTGTAGTGACCTAACATGCCCCTCTCCTTCATAAAAGTGTTGTCCTCAATGCTTGAGTAGTTTTGGATGCTTCTGTATAAAATTCCCATCCTCCCATGTTGAATCTTTAATGGGTAAGTTCTTATAGTTGATGAGATACTCTAAAATTGATCAATTTCGTAGTTGTTGAATTCTTGTTTCTGTGACTACTTCAGGTTCCAATATGATTTTTCCTTCCTCGTCAAGTTCTAGCAATATTGTTTGAACTTGGATCATGTCACTTATAACCTTCTTTAAGCATGAAACATGGAAAACTGGGTGCACTCGAGACACTGCAGGAAGCTCCAATTTGTAGGCCATAGTACCAATCTTTTGCAGCACCTTGTACAGACCATAATACTTTGGTGATAATTTATTATCCTTCTTAGCTTTATTGAGGGACATTTGTTTATATGGTTGTAGCTGTAGAAATACCCAGTCACCTACATAAAAACATCTTTCGTTGTGATGTTGATCTGCCTGTTGTTTCATTCTATTATGTGCCAAAGTGAGGTTATCCTTTTAGAGTTGGAGAACTTCTTGTTGATGCTCGATGTGATATTCCACTACTTGAATCTTAGAATTTTCTCGTAAATATGATGTGATGGATGGTGGATGATATCCATAAAGTGCCATAAGTGGGGTGATTTTTGTTGCAATATGGAAGGAAATGTTATACCTATTGGCATTATGACACGGGTGTTGTCCATGATGGCAACTCACTTAGATGACAGATCACAATGCAGCAGGTTAACAACATAGAGTTTCAGATCAAACTTCACAGAATGAAGAAAGAAAGGAATACGCGGGTTCATCATTGGTCAAGCCGCATATGCACGTGGGTTCACTATATCTAAGTCGCGTATACGTACACACGTACTTTCACAAAAGGAAAAGTGCGTAAACCTTCGAAAACTAAGTTTTTGGTCCAAAGTATTTGGTCCATGGCATTTTGATCCATAGTATTGGTCCAAGGTAGCGGGTCCGAGATATTGACCCCAGGTATTTTGATCCAAGGTATTGGTCCTAAGTGGTTTTGGTCCATGGTATTGAGTAAGGCCTAAAACTATAAAATGAGGAGAAGATCATTAGGCCAAGGCACTCAAGCATTGAATATCTAATAAAGAGTGAGATCTAGTATGCAGGTTATTGGGTTATCGTGCATTGCTGGATCTAAACCAAGGGGGAACCTTAGCGGTTGATGGAGGATAAAATCTAAAGATCTTAAGGCATAAAGTGAACTATCACTATGTGCTTTTGCTCATGAATACTCTAGATCTGAATACTGACGCATATATTATTCTGTAAATGATATGATCTGGGTATAACTGAAATCTGGTATAGCTGCAGAATAATGAATTAATATTTGTAGATGTATACGCTAGTTGGCTTTGAGGAAAGCGCGTATACACGCAAGTTCAGCACAAGAAAGTAGCGTGTACCTTACAATCTATGTTTTAGTTGTTGTTGTTTGTTGTTGCAGTGTTCTGGGTTTTGGCTTGGGTTCTGGTTACTGTACTCTGGTGACAGCATTCTGATAGATTAGATTGATGGGTTGTCAAAGTGATTGATTGACTTGGTTGTGGTTGGGTCAATAGGAGATTAGTTGATGCAGATATATTTGATGATTGAATGATGTTGTTGATGGATCCAGTTTGAAAATTTATGAAACGTGGTCTCTGGAAGAAAAGAGAAGACTGTAGCCTTCTGTAGGCATGAACCTATGTACTAGTAAACATATCAGTTAGTACAAGAGCTAGGGGGTTGTAGCTCTCTTCTAATAGAAGTTGGAGAACAAGAGAAGGTTGTAGCCTTCTGCAAGTAGAACCCTGCGTACTAGTATAAGACTGCACCAATACAAAAATTGTAAACAGAATTCTCTTATTATTAAAAGAAGACAGAGACGATTGCAGCAGGTGGTTTTCACCCACATTGGGTTTCCACCTTATATCTTGGTGTTCATGTGTGTTTCTTATGTGTGACGATTTGTTCTGTTTTTTCTTCACCTAGTCACTATTTATATGGTTCTGATGCACTGATTAAATATCAATAAATGAAGAATTAACTAAATCATAAGTTTGTTGGATATACGCTAGCTGCTCTAAACACAGTTGCGTG
>APFE030298155.1:6427-32208 GCA_000404065.3 Pinus taeda
CCCTCTCAGATGACTCAATGCCTGAGATATTTTGTAATAGACTTCTATATATTTCCCCTCGCATTTGTTAGTAGGGGTTGGACTCTGGATGTAAGAAATCTTTTGATATCTATTCTGTTACTCTTCTATTGTAAATTTTTAGACAACTAATACAAAGGATGATGGGATTTCCAAAGTGTTGTGTCTTTTGATGTCTTGCTGGTGTATGCCTGAATATTGCAGGATTCCTGCGTGTTTCATGACTCAATAAGTTTTCTTGTTACTCTATGTTATATGTTTGTTATCTTTCATATATCACTCATGTTTTCCATATATCAAATATCTAAATAGCAAGGAAAAAGAATAGTCTCAGGATTTAATCACAGATTACCTTGAACTCAATCTAAGCTATTGCAAATGTTTTCTTCAGTTATGGTAATGAAAGTGTAATTCTTAAATGCTACCTTTCACACTATATCATCACAGTGATCTATTGTTTCAGGAATTCAGGTAATGCTCCTAAGTAATAGGTCCCTTTCTCACATTCCAGCTCAGTGAAGAATTATTAACTGCTCTTCCCTAGTTGATTCACATTTCACCCTCACAATTTACAGTTTGTTTTATGAGATATATACAGGCCCTGTAATTCTAGCTGCACTAAACCAGGATCTCAAGGAAACGACAGCTACAGACCCCATTTCCCAATGGATTAATTCATCTGCAGAGAACACTTCAGAACTATCAGAAAACATCCTCCCAACCAAACACAAAAACAAACAAACCTTTACTTCATAACTAGCCTAAAACTCCATTAAAACAGTGACAAACCTTAAAGAGAGAGCCCTCTCTGATTACAGCTGGGCCAGAAGCTGTAGTCCAAAGATTGGTTAGTAGTTCCCCCAGCCGTATTCCCTTGGGAGTCATAGGGAACAACCTGGGTGTTAACAAGTCCAACAACTTTAAGCTAGTTTACCTTTTACTGGAATGATTCATACTTACACTAGTTTAGTGTATTCACAACCTAGTCAACCTTACATTGGTGGGAAACTATAGTTAAATCATCAAATGTCGTATCAAAAACAACAATAGTTGCTTCAACAATCTTGGTAGCTCCAATACCAATAGTAACAATTCCAACAATACCAACCTCAACATGGACTTGGTCAGCAAGCCTATGTTGGGTTTGGTCAGCAACAAGTTTATCCAACTCCTAGTCAGTAAGCCTATGTTGGGTTTGGAAAAAAACAAATATACCCTAGTGCACAACAACAACCTTACACCGGATTTGCTCAACAAACTTACCCATATCAAGTTTACCAGCATTAGATGCCTTATGCTGGTATGCAAAGGCCTATTTCCCAAGCAATCCCATCTTACCCTAGATATGCTCAACCTAACCTCAATACTTAGTTGCCTTTCGTTGTGACACTTGAGATACCAGATCTAAATCGGCTCACCAATGACCCAATTCTTTATGCACATTGGTGGTTGGTGATTCCTCATAAGTTACCTTTTGATATTCCAAAATTCAATGGAAACCCTGGAGAAGACCCGTCCAACCATGTCATGAATTTTCATTTATGGTGTTCATCAAACTCGTTGAATGATGATTCTATTAGACTACATCTTTTCTAGAGAACGCTTACTGGTCCGACAGTGAAGTGGTACATTGAGTTACCACGAGCTTCTTTTGATAACTTCACTACCTTAGCTACCACATTTTTAAACCACTTCCAATTACCCATACGATATGAAACTGGGACGAAACTATTAACCTACTTTAAATAGACTACTGCTACTCATATTTCTGATCATATTCATGAGTGGCATTGTCATCGTCGAATGGCTAAAACTTATGTTTCTGATCAGCTCTTAGCTGAGTGGTTTATAAAATCCTTGCTGCCATCTATCACTGAGGATGTGGAAAAAGTTGGTGTTTTCACAGAAGAGCAAGTAATTACTCATCCCCAATATTTCGACTTGATTTATACACAATCTTGCACGCTCTATGACAAGATCTTGAATCCACCTCGACCAACTTTCACTGTTCCTCCTCCACCATCGAGTAACAACTTTCATGCTAGTGACGGTGTGATTGGTTCTTTGAGCACACAAATGATAGGTAGACCATCTAGTCAAACACTTGCCATTTCTAATCAAAATTAAAATGCATTTGATAACACTCTTTCTTCTGAAATCAATGTCATGTCATCTAACAAAGGCAAGAATGAAATGCAACCAGGAAGTAAGAAGAAGGGGAAAAACAAGAAGAAACAAAATAATTCCCCTCAAGATAAATCATTTGATTCCTCTCGTTCAGCTAGGAAATCTCGTTACTCATGTTTGATTTGTAACCATGATCATTTTACATGAAATTGTCCTCACCGCTCTGAATTCTCAAAGCTTCTAAAGACTTCTAATACATCTTTAGTGTTGACTGATCCATTTTTGAACCCGTAGACACATATGGTTGCTACAGACCATGCTTCCACTTCCCAAGTGCTTATGCTATCTACCTCTAAGCTGAAAAATGATATTTTGGTGTCAACACAAAGTAAATATTATGGAAATCAATCGTTGTTATCGAATAACCAGGCTGATCAACCTAATCCTTCGACTTTGACTTAGTTTGATCTCGTTTCACCACCTATTGCAATAGAGTTAACAATAAAACTGCCTAAGGGAGTTTCACATAAATCAACATTTAACCCTCGAGCCTGATGCCTTGGATTGGAACACATATTACCAAACGGATCAACCATGGTGGTGCGATGTTGATGATAAAATGCATGACACAACAAGTAACAATAAAATGTGGGTATTTTCTAGGAAAACAAATGAATGACTAGATGAAACCCTATACAGGTGGCACGACCACCTAACTAACCAGGGGAAGCACATTCTTAGTGCTCCTATTATTTGGAAGGAGGAAAGGGACTAGAAACCACTCTACCCAGGAGTTGTGCAATGTTGGAGTTATGCGCAGAAGCAAAGAGTCACAAGGTCCGTGATCGTGCAAGCGGGGTTGTGCTGCCACACAGGTTGGTTGGAAAGTGACTGTTGGAGTCACTATTCACGATGTCATGCTCGACTTGAGGCCAAATGGAGTGGGCGGCAGGCATTTAAGATGCGCTTTATGGGTAGTATTTGGGAAAATATTCTACCAAGGGAGCATTAATGAAACAAAATGGAGGGGAATAGTCGAATTCAAATTGAAAAGGCCCTATAAATTACAAAGGGCTGCCCAACAAACAACACTTGGTCATTTGCGAATTGAGTTGTTGCATACCCCGTGTATTCTGAGCAGAGCCCTGTTTGACCTGTGCAGAGCATTGATTGAGCCCCTGATTACATGAGTGATAGATTTTTAGTCAAACACGATGACATTGTCTAAGGAAGTTATGGAAATTGCAAAGATGACCGCCGAAGAGGCAGCGTAGGCCCTGACTGTGGGGGATTCCCCTTAAGGCATCAGGATTGTCATGGAAATCCCTAAATCACCGTGCACGCTAAGGCCAAATAAAGACAAATAGTCGATGGTTCCCATATGTGTGTCCTTGCGGAACCCATTGCGCACTAGGCTAACGATGGAGGAGAAAGGGAAAGCCATTAACATCAAAACCGACGAGGAGGAGGAAGACCTGGAGGACCTTATTATCGAAGAAGATGAGGATGAAGGAATGGAGGAAGAAACTGAGCCTACACACCCTATAGTGAAGTTGCCTGCCTAGATCCCCCCACAAAAGGGGCAGGCAAAAGTGCCCAAGGATCTCAATGAGAGCAAGAGCTCTCTCCAAACCCCGCTCCTCTTTGATGACAAAGTTTTTGAGGGCAAGCACTTGGGATGGGTGCCTAACTTGAAATTTGAAGATTGGGATCTCACTGACCACGAGAAGTTCCCTCACCTAGAGACCGGACAACTCATGAAGCCTAAGCAAAACACTGCAGCAGGGGTTACCGAATTGGAGCCATGAAAGTGGTTACGTGGAATCGAAAAGTCAGGGTTACTAAACCTTCTTTGGGTGCCGCATTTTGACCGCGCCCCAATAACAATATTCATCACCAGGCATCTACTCTGTTTGGTGCATGGTGTGTTTTTGTGGTTGGAGGAGCCCATCCCCATCATAGAACACTTAATTCACCACATTACCTAGCTCCCATGTAAAGGTGGGGACCCCGTAGATATCTCAGAGGGGAAAAGCAGTGACTTGGCCATTGCGGAGTCCATGAAGAAGAAATATAAACTGGAGAACAAGAAAAGGGGCTACTCCATATCCAGCATCAACAATAAAGCAGTAAAAGTGGTGACCCAAATACTGGAGAGTAAAGTTATGAGCAAGTGACGCACGGATGAGGTACCCATGCCGGTGGTAGCAATTGCTGAGCAGTGTATGGAGGGGGTCTAGTTTAACTGGTCTGAGTTCCTCTGCAAGGAGTTCTTGGAAAATTTCTGCAAGGCTCGGGTACAAGGCAAGACATTCCACTATGCTTGGCTTCTGCTATCCATAGTGCTCATGGCAGGGGAATTATAGGAGGACTGTCAGTTCCCCACAATCGACAGGGACCTACCAAATATCACGAAGTACACTTCACTCTGGGCCACAAAGGATGCAAACCAGATCCACAACAGTAAGATATTCTGGGTCTTAATGGAAATGACCATCAGAATGGGGATTAACCGCAAGCTACGGTTATCACCCACTGTCTACAACATCCTGTAGAGCTTTGCATAATTTATGGCGGACCTCCATAGTATCTATATCAGAGTGCGCAATGACTCGGCCAAGAAATGGAGAGAGCTACTCTTTGTAGCCACGAACGACATAATATTTGATGTATTGGAGACATGGCTGCCAGAGTTGTGTGCCCCAGACATTGTGGCAATAGAGAAGTCTGCAGCGCAGAAGAAGAAAGAGGTGTCCAAACTACACATGGAACAGTTGGCAGAGAAGGGAAGGCAAGAGGCAATGGTAGAAAAAATGTAGGAGGGGCAGGACACTGCACAGATAGTAGTAGAACAGAAGGTTTCAGCAGTAGCAATCACACAAGAGGCAGTCGAGAAGGCATGCGAGGGCCAAATGTCACCTTCACATGGGTAGGAAGCAGAGGAAGAGGAGGGTGGTGCAGACCCACAAACTACGTCGACACAACTGAAGCGCTAGCACTCGAGCGAGCAGATGGGGTCGCGCAAGAAGGTCAAGGCATCAAAGTTGTCTATTGACCCAATCACCCTTATTGAGGGTGATATGCATGGCATTGGTGAGATGGTGCATGATGTCACCTACAAGGCCCTCCAAAACTTCACACAATAGAGCTACATCATATTGGGGGCCCTCATAGAGATGCTGCAGGAGTTGTAGGTGTGCACTCCTCAGGCTGGTACCCTTTCGACCAGCCTCACAGTAGGTACAAATATAGTAGAACAGATGTTGCACGCTTAGACAAAAAATACATTAGGGCTGCCAGAAGGGGAACTGGTGAAAACCAATGGGGCCAATAGGCCTATGATTAGCGTACTAAAGGGGATTGAGATCATCATGGCTACACTCCCATGAGAGATGTTATACAATCTGCACGATGGAATTACTGTAGAACTACGAGCTAGGGAGAGCCACGCGTTGCAAGTACTAAGTGTGCAAAAGATCAACATGGAGCAGTTGAGCTTGCAGAGAAATGAAGTGGTTTCGCAGAATAGGCAACTGGTACAAGTACTGGAAGAATCTTGTCAAAGGGTCCATAAGTTGGCCATCCCAGCAGACACACTAGCAGAGGCACGCATCCATAGGCTAGTAGTAGTGGTGCGCAAGGTGTGAGATGAAATGACTAAGGTTTAGATGGAGCTGAGCCTTCAGATAGAAGAGTTGTGTTTGAAGGCGCAATTGTCCACCCCTCCGAAAGTAAGAGAATAGCGCGCCAATGCTATTGCATCAGGGTTGGAAAAGATCGACATTGTAGTAAGGGACTACACTAGAATGTTGGAGGAGTCATTTGTGGTCCTCACGAATCTTCAGGAGGACCCCAACATACAGTGCTTAGATACAGAGGTGCGTGATCTCTAGCAGTAGTACTATAGTGTCGAAGGGACTGCGCAAACGATGGCCCTCACTTAGAGGCTCGTGCGAATGCAACTGGCCAAAGCACCGAAAGAGCAAGTGGATGCCTTCACCATTACCACAACAATTGAAAGCAAGCTCACACAAATGTAGGGGATGCAGGAATAGGTTATGGGAAGTAGTTTCGACACCACAATCTCGAAACAACACATACAGGAGATCTAGCAGGTAGCCGCCCAGTGTGCTACCGACCTTGCAGCTGTTCGAGCAGAGTTGGAGGGACTCCACGTGAAGATCTCTGTACAAACAGAGTGACTCGAGGGCAAGTCACGATGTTTGTGTTGGGGTCTTGTTTGGCATGGAATCCCCCCTGAGGCATGTTTTGGGGCTCAAAGCCCAAGGTTTGACCAAGTCCATTGTAAAGACTCCACGATTTGTGGGTGCGAAGTGCAAAGTCATAATAGAATCACGGGGTTGTCTGCCCTTGTTTTTGTAATGTAATGTCAGCTTGAAAGATCCACCCATGGTCTGCGGACCATGGAATTGTATCAATAGAACAAGGCTCTAACTGTAGCAGAGAGTGAAAAAAATAGATATAATTAAGGCATGATGAGTCTAAGAGCTTGAGTCGAAGTGTAAAGTGTGTCTGGGGTCGTAAAGTAGGAGAAGGCTTTGTAGCTAAGTGCACAGATGCCTAATAGTCTACACCTGAGTGTGTAGACCCCTGCAGTTGAGTGCACAGGGCAAGTCGAGTCTGTAACTGGTGGAAGCATTAATAAAGAGAAGTCTTATCATCTTTCTATGTATCTTTTCCTATTTAATGTATTATTGGGTATAAATTGCAAGTGTACTATTTATTTGCTACGCGCACTCATATGAATGTGCTGTATAAATAAATATAACGTAAGGCATCCATTTACGAGAAGATAACTAACTAGTGTAGGAAGATAAGTAGGATCTCAGGTGCGAATTTGGGAAATAGCACAAAGCACTTCTTCAGCAATGTAGAAGCCCCACAACCCCTAGTTAGGGCTACACGAAGGCAAGTATATCAGGGTAGGTATGTGCACAAAATAACCTGCACAAGGGGACTAACAGTTGGACCAAATCAACTTCTCAGACATATCAAGGGTGTGGAAAATTGGTTCTAGCACCCCCCCATACTACTTCAAGTGAGACCTCAGTCCATGCTCCGCGGACTGTTGCCAAAAGTGCTAGTAGTACAGGGATTTATTTAGCTAATTAACTCCAAACTTAGGTCAAGCCCCAACAAGCCAACAAATGGTTCTGTTGCCAGGACCAAGATATTCATAGAGATGTCTGATGTTGTATCACTAAAATACAACAGAGAAAGGAATTGAATATTGGTTGGATAGGAAGATTCACGAGTTCGTGGCGTAGGAGGAGGAATCCGTGACTATCAAAAGAAAAGTGGTTAGACTGCTACTTATAGATAGAGATCCATGAAATTTTCTTTGCATCTTTCCCTATTGAGCTATACGATTGGATCACGAAGCTAGTAGATAGCCAAGGAAGGTGCAAGCTCGATAGACCTATTGTGTGGACTCTAGAGTTGGTGTGCAGATTGGAAGCATCAAAGGATAAGATCATGCACACTGTTGATCACTGACTCAATCGAATTATAGGAGGATTCATCACTGAGTTCGCGGTAGATACTTCAATCAGCTATAGCGAGGCAGAGTGACGCTTCCTCAAAGGACAACGAGGTAAGTACATTAAATCTTTGAACACTTGGATTAAAATGCTACTGTGTAAAAAGTGGGTTATGTGAATAAATTGATGTTTGGGGCTACGCGAAGTGGGAGAATCTATAGAAATGAAGGTAGTGCAGAACTAGAAGCTAGCCCCTTAATTCACCTCCACGAGGGGACAAGGAAGAGCTCACGAAGGTATCACTAAGAAGTGTAATAAATTTGATAAGGCAGAGGATCCTGCACATACCACCCCCACCCACACCACCACCAGCTTCACCATCTTCACCCCCATCTTCGCCCATACCACATCCACCACCACCGTGAATCAATATGGTGAGCGCGATAAAGTTTCCAGTGTTCAAGCGAGTAGGGAATGAAGATTCGAACTAGTTTTGGTTCATGATAAAAGTTGTATGGGAAGCACAGGGAGTTATAGATGACAATATAAAGAAAGTGATATTGGTCAGCGCTCTGGAGGATCAAGTGCTGACCTGGAACATTAAGCATTCCAATGACAATCTGAATGCAGGGATCGTAGATATTCAAATTGTACTAAACAAAGAATTTAGTAGGCTGAAGTCAGAGATGCAGTCAAGCATTGGGTTCAAGGAAATCACAATGCTACCAGGCAAGACCCCTTGGGATTTGGATCAAAGACTGAAGTGCACAATTCATGAAGCTAACATGATGTTGACTGATGGAAAACACTGCGAATGGTTTGTAGCACTGTTGATGCCACATCTAAGGAATGCACTGTCACAACAGAGGTTAACAACTTAGGCCAAGGCCCTAGAGGTCGCGATGAGATTGCACAAGACCCCGATACAGGGTCCCAACCTGGGAGTTCAGCAGATTCACACACAATTGAAAAACTTGTGCCTTGAGATGCAAAGTCTGAATCAAGACAGGACAACTCACCCAGAAGTGCGTGATGAGATATGGTGCACAAAGTGCAAGGGTCAGGGACACGACAAGGACCATTGCCCAGTGTTTGCAAATTACCTCGTAGGAGGAGGGGGAATTCCATTGAGACCGTAGGCACAAGTAGGACCGAGGGCATCGCCTGTATTATGGTGTGTGATTTGTCAAGTAGGAGGAAAGCATGCTACAAATAATTGCCATTTATTACAGAAGTACACACAGAATTCGGAGAAGCTGTTCTGTAATTTCTGTAGATCAGTGGGACATGGTGAGTGCACCTGTAGAAGTTATGAGCTGATGATGGATAAAACTACTACTTGCAGAATTCAGGTTGAAACGTGGCCCCTTGAGCAGAATGCAGGGATGGCGCGAACTAGATTTCAAGGGCGTAGAAGAGGCCGAGGTGGAGGATGACCTGGAAGACATCACAGAAAGCTAATGTGCTACAATTGTGAAGGGCTAGGACATTATGCCTACGATTGTACAAACACTACGCAACCATCATGCTTGTATAGTACATTGTTTGATCATGAGACAAAGTATTTTCCCACACTAATAATGCAGCTGCATGATAAAGGAGTGCTCCAACCTCCCCTGACTCAGAACCTACAACTGATGAAGTTTGAGCCACGCAAGGAAGACCCTAATGTGAATATTGTGCTCCATAGTGGAATTACGACGGGGGATGACAAAGGCAAGCAGCTTAAAGAAAGTACTTGGGTTCACAAGGCTCCAACGAAAGAACTAGAGTTTGATTTGGAGCGCGCTAAGGAAACCTTCATGGAAGCCAAGAAGAGTTTCGTCGATGCCTCCACTTCCAGAAGTAAAGATAGACTCGAGTCAAAAATGGACCCATTGATGCTCACAAAATTCCTAGAAACATGCATGAAGCTGCTACGTGACAACAAGGTTGTAAAGGGGCTGCAGGAACTAATAAATAGATGCACTGGGACCGCATAAGGAGAACTGCACGTATTCTGAAAGATTGGAAATCACACAACGCGAACGGGAAGGGAAATGAGATTGACCATGCAGATTGGAGAATATGAGATGGACCAAGTAATTCTAGACCTAGGATTAGATGCAAACATTCTGCCGAAGCAAACATGGAAGCACTTGGGAAGGCCTACACTGCAATGGTCTGATATCTAGCTGCGAATGGTGAAACAACAAAAGATCCTACCTATGGGGAGAGTGTGCGGAATCACAATGGATATCAAAGGAGTAAGCGCGCTAGCAGATTTTGAAGTGATAGAGATTGTTGATGACAACAGTCTCTATCCAGCGCTATTAGGAATAGGTTGGGCCACTGGCATGAATGGGGTGATAACCCTGAAGAAGTGGAAGATGGTTTTGAGAAAAAGTCTTTTCACGTAGTTGTACATTTAGACCCTATAGAAGGATCGCACTACATAGAGCCAGTGCACGACTACGAAAGTGATACTACATAGAGCCAGTGCACGACTACGAAAGTGATGACAACTTGTACTACATCTACAAGATAATCGCGTGAGAGAATGACTAGGTAAACCCAATCGCAGATGGACAAATCTCATGGGAGTGTGAAAGCTCTTGCACATTGGATTCTGACAAGGAGATAGAGCAATGGCAAAACCGGTTACATGAGGTAACCACACTGAACTATAACATGATGAAAAGATCACTGCACTGCGTATCAACGAAGGTAAGGGATCTACCTACGTATGATGGGTTAAGTTAGATGGATTATTTCATGAATAGATTTTAAAGAGAAGTGTTAGAACAACAATGTTTTGAAACTTTGAAATGCGTACTGCATGCTACGCCCGCGAGGTGGTGGGGTACATACCAAAGAAGCTTTAAGGACTGGCACAAATGTAGGAGGATGATGTGCATGCTGTTTGGGAATCCTCAGATGTGATTAACAGACAAGATTGTTGGACGAAATAGTCTGCGCATCCACCTATCTAGATTAATACAGGCATATGGTAAGAAACCTATGTAGATGCACACAATCTTCGCGTTAGGAGACACAGTCAGTAAGCATGTGCAAGTGAGGAAATGGCATGAATGACCCCTCTGGTTGGAATCACAGAGTATGGAAATTCCAAGTGCACATAAGGTTATCCATGTGGAAGCCTTTAATGAAGTCATAAAACATTTTTCATGGCTTAGTAAAAGGTTTGTTCCCTTACATCTTTTAAAAACTTTTTCCAAATTTTCCAAAGCTTCTTCAAATGTATTTCCATATACTATAAAATCATCCATATATACCTCTACACAATCATGTATCAGATCAGAAAAAATTTCTAGTACTGCTCTTTGGAATGTTGGAGGTGGATTAAATAACCCAAAAGGAAGTACTCAGTAGGCATAATTTCCCCATGGACAAGTAAAATGTAGTCTTATCCTGATCTTCAGGTGCTACCCGAATTTGATTATAACCACTAAAACCATCCAAGAATGAGAAATAATTCACCTACTAATGTATCTAATGCTTGATCTATAAAAGGCAAAGGAAAATGATCTTTAAGGGTTGCTTTATTCAATTCTCGGTAATCAATGCACACCCTCCCTTTACCATTCTTTTTAGGCACAATTACCAAAGGAGAAACCCATTGGCTATAGGAAATTGGGTAAATGAAGTTTACATTCAGTCATTTTTGGAGCTCTTCTTTCACAATCTCTTTAAGATTTGGATTCATCATTCTCTGAGCTTGTCTGATAGGTTTATAATTTTCCTCAATATAGATGT
This sequence comes from Pinus taeda, assembly GCA_000404065.3. Classification (NCBI taxonomy): domain Eukaryota; kingdom Viridiplantae; phylum Streptophyta; class Pinopsida; order Pinales; family Pinaceae; genus Pinus; species Pinus taeda. The sequence goes on from APFE030298155.1 coordinate 17,830, forward strand.
GATGGCTACAAGTTTTACGATCAATGCCTTTCATGTCAGTGTATTCGCATGCAAATGTAGCAGAATGTTTTTGTAATGTTTTGATTAGCTCTTTTTGTTGTAGTTTCTCCAAAAAAAAATTTATGTTCAATGTCCTACCTGGAAAAATTTCAATTGTAGAGCTACCAAAATCTTCCATAGAATAGAGAGACATCTGCCTAAATGACAAATATTCAACATTAGATTTTTATTGAAATTTCTCATGGTCATATTCTGAAGATGATTCAAAATTTTCCAATGTATTAAAAATTTGACTATCTTCACTAATTTCTGAAATAGTAAAGAGAGGTTGAATATCATCTTCATCATCAATCCATTCTTTGTCATCTATTTCTGTGATTGCTTTTGTTGGAGGATATAGAGTAAATTTCTTTGTTGAATTACCATTAGAAATATACATGTCACCAGATCTATAGCTATTAAAAGCATAAGTTGTGGCTAGCCAAGGTCTTCCTAATATGAGTGGATGTCCTCCTAGATTGTTTTTGGGAGTTAAGATCATGAAATCAACAGGCTATTCCCAAGAATCCAAGGATACTGGAATATCTTCTAGCACACTATCTGGTTTGATTACTGATCTATCTGCTAGTTGCAATAAGGTAGGCGTGTAAGGAAGATTAGGAAGTTTAAGTTGCTCCATAGTTTGTTTACTCATGATGTTTATTGTTGCCCCTAATTCAATCAATGTATTTGGAATTTCAACTCCATTGATATGTGTTTTCACAATTGGACTTCATGGATCGAAATATTTTTGCATGGCAATTTTTCCCATCATTATGTCTTCTATTTTTCCTACCAGGTGAATTCTTTTTGTTTCTTTTTCTTTTTTTCCTGGTTTTTTTTATGCTCAACTCCTTTATTGTTTTGGCTAGGATTGGAATTTCTCTAATGTCTTGTATCAAAGGAATTTTGATACAGACATTCTTCAATTCATCTAGAAAATCATAGTTCGGCAACAAGATATGCTTCTCTACCCCTCTATCAATTTGTAGTCTTTCAGAAAAAGGAGGTGTAGAAGTAGATGTTGGCTGCTCAATGATAGGAGTTGTGTTCACTGATTCTTTTTGTTTTTATTTTTCAATGTTTTGGTTTTTGAGAGATGTTCCCTCAAAACTTTTATTGACCTTTAGAGAATCTTCCTCAGAAATGCCCTGCTCCTGAATAACTATAGAAGGTCTTTCCTTTTCTAATATCCTTCTAGATCTTAGTTGAACATCATTAATATCTAGAGGAGTAATCATGTAAGTTGGAAATTGTTGTCCTTCTACCATGTAAGAATTTTGAGCATTTTTATTGTTGTGGTTTGGTAATGGTTGGGCAGGTAGCTGATTTGGTTTCTGCTGAAATGGCAGTAAGAGTTGAGCATTTTGGTTTTGTTGTGGAGGTTTTTGTGGAAATGGCAATGAAATTTGAGGATTCTGATTTTGAAGTTGTGGCTGTTGATTTTGTTGTTGAATGTGTGGGGGAGGATAATTTTGATATGATGGAGGATATTGGTAATATTGAGAAAATCGGCCATAAGGATTTTGTACTCATGCCCAAGGTTGAGATTGAGATTGAGGTTGAGGCCAAGGTTGAAATTGAGATTGAAGTTGAGGCCAAGGTTAAGATTGAGATTGAGGTTGAGGCCAACATTGCTGCCAAGAATTCCAGTTTGGTGGGGGTTGAAGATACATTTGATTGTTAAATCCCTGATTTTGTGGCCCCTGCCAAGGTCTTCTAGCAACAAAACAAAGAGGTTCTATAGAATTTGAGATTGTTTCCTCTTGAGAGACAACCTTAAGACCTAGGATTGAAGGAAAACCCTTGGTCTCATGGCTTTCTAACCAAATCATACAAGTTTCTACAATTTTTGCATCTAAAAGGCATTCCCTTAGAGCATGTTTTTTTTCTGCATTTTGGACAAAAAATGGCTAAAGCATCAGCCTCGGTTTTCTGCTTGTTTTGTATTTTAAGGGTGTCTAATTGCTCACTAAGGCTCCCTAGAATGTCAGTTTTAAATTCATCAAGCATATTACCAATTTCCACCCTACTTACAGATCCCATTGCAGATTTGTTTACTCTAACAAGAGAAGGATCTCTTGGCCCTTTCCCTGTTTTAGATTTCCTTCTTGAGAGATGAACACACAATTCTCCTATATCATTTAATGGAAGTTGAGAGATATATCCCTTCCCCATCATGTTAATAATATCTATCCACTCATCTCTAATGGCTTTTAATAAAAGAGCTTTCAAAGTTTCTTCATCTAAATTGTTCATATTTGCTCTATTCAAATTATAGTTGAATATCTTAATCAAATCTTCTAAGTTTTCATCCTCTCTTTGTATCATTTTTAACACTTCATCTTTATGATTGGTAGGTATGCAATAATTAGTTATGCACAAGACTTCAAACTCAAACAAAAATGTTTCAGGATCCTCACTTCTCAACCCATAGAAGTTTGGGAGGACAGAAGGTGAGATATTTTTCATTGTGGCATTTGTTTCCTCATCCACTATAGGGAATCCAAAAGAATTATATATTTCCTTATTTCCTCTACCTTCTCCATTATTTCCTCTACCTCCTCCATTATTTCCTCTACCTCTCCCTCTATATCCTCCTCCAAACAGTGAGAATTTTCCATCTTGTTCTTCTTCTGCCATTATAGTTTCTTCAGAGTCAGTATAGGGTTCAACCTGCAAGGTTACCTCCTCCTCCTCTGGTTCTTCTATTAATGGAATATGGGAGAGAGGTTCTACTTCTTCTTCCTCACTAGGTATAACTAATTCTTCAACTACAATGTGCTCTCTTGTGGAGGTGAAAATGACTATCCTTGCTGTTGGAGATTAAAAAAATTTCTCCCCTAAGACTGACTTGGTAAATGAAGTAGGATATTCTTTTGATTGGATTTCTTCCCCTCGAATTCTGGGAGTCATATGGTTGGGAGTATGATTTTTGGATGGAGGGGTGCCTTTTTTTGTTCTTGGTGGAGTAGGCGGTGTTGTAGGAATTGAACTTCTGCCCCTAGCTAGAAATCTACCCCTAGAGTTTCTTTCTCTATACATGTCATTGTTTTTTTTGAATGTAAAAGATAAGTGCCAAAATGTTTGGTCAATTTAGTGTCCTAAATTTCTCTACATAAATTATCAATCTAGGTATCATAAACTGATGAAGTGTAGTGCATTGTTTGTGCTGGATAACCCTTCTTACTTCATTGTTTTTGTGTTTTATGTTGTTTTTGGGTTTCTTGGTCTTTTAGTTCGTAATGATTTACAATGTAATTATCAAAAAATTAAGTCTAACTTTCGTAAAGACTGCTCAAAATTAAAAAATGAAAATAGAGCTTCAGAAAGAAATGAAAAAAGAGCTAAGAAAGACTTTGAAGCAAAGCTTAAGCAAGAAATAAAAACAAAGTTTCTATTCCTGTTTTACCATTATTTCCAAATCATGAATTAAAACTGAAAGTGAAATTTACAACTGATGTCTAACTAATTACAGAAATAAAACTAAATGAAATGCTTAGTTACTCTGCCTCTCAATTTTGGGAGAAAGTCTCCTTGGGATGACATTTGAGGAATTTTGTACTTCACTAATCTAAGAGAAAAGAAATACAGAGATGCAGCAAAAGCTCATTGCATAAATGAAATGTTCAACCACTTAGTTAAGGATGAATTATCAACTTCAAGGGTTTTTCATAAACATTCATTAACACCATGAGTTAGTAAATTAAAAATAAAATGTCAAAGACAGTAAATGGCACTGATCAGTCTAATTGAGAATTTAAAGACTAGTAAAACAATGAATGAAGTAAACTAGATTACATTACTAAGTTTCACCTTCTAACTACTGATAAAAACTAAAAAGAGATCAAGCAAATGGAAGATACTCTAAATTATGAACATTGTTAATAAGAAAATGATGGAAATTGCATTATAAACATTGTTAGCAAGAAAATGATTATAAACACTGTGAAAGAAAATGATGAATTTATAGTTAACAAGAAGAGGAAAAATAAAATGAAATGAAACCTTCTTCAGTGCAGGGGCCCTCTGCAATTGATTAGGCTATGCTTGCTCAATCAATTCCAAGAAAAATCCTTCATATTTTGATAAAACATGTGGTCTTCATATTAAAAACAGGGACACAAAATGCCAAGAAATTACAGAGTCTAGAACTTTGATTTCACAAGAACACTATCACTATTACCAATAACTTCTTTGGTCCTTTACACAGGTATTTATAATAAAAACCATACAACTATTTGTGGAGAAAAACGTGCTACAGCCAAACACGTAGAGGATAGATATGGAGAATTTCTTCCTCAGCTACTAGTGACATAAATCCAAGACATGGTGGCTATTGGATTTGGTTGTATAGGTGGTTGTTGGAGTCCATAGGTACATGTAGTTGTTCCAGATAATGCTTCCCATCACTTTGAAACGTGTTAATTAACCATGGAACAGAGCTTTGTTACACTCAATCTCTGTGTTTGACTTATCCATTGACCGTAGTCTTATGCCATCTTCTTTGTCGACCTAGGCTAAGTGAATAGGACAAGGTCCATGTCATGATGATTTCCAAGTTGCCCATGTAGCTAATTTCTCCTTCTGATACCTGGAACCTATTAGAGCATGAAGCTAGCTGCAGAACAGCTGATTAGCTCCTAAATAGGATGCATTTTGTAGCTAATATACAAAAATTTATTCAAACATCAAAACATAAAAACATAACATGTAAATCACTAAATGTCCTCCTGAAGATAGTATATACTGATTATTACTGATGAGAATGCATCTTTATAATGGAAAAGCAAAGAAAAGGAATGAGAAGAGTTGCTAGGGAAAGAGTAATTTTGAGACTCAACATACCCCCACGGAAAAATCATTGCATTTTCCCATGCAATTTTTCCAAAACTGTGAACTCTTTTTTTCTATTGTATCTACTAAGATACCTCTACCAATACATATAAATTTCTTCTCTTGCTCTTCTTTGAAGTGACATCCATCCTTGGTTTCTTCATGAGAAGTCTGTATTTAAGGTTGATCACTTTCTTGTTCAAGCTTCTATTCTTCCTCTTCAACTTCCTATTTTTCCTGTACCATAGGCCTAGGTGTAGTATGGTATTGTCATGAATGGATTTATCCAATTTGCTTTGTTCCTTTAGGGCTTCATTTTCTTTCTAAATATGCTTGTTCAATATCTCCAACTCATATATTTCTTGTTTGAGTGAGTCAGTCAGAGGTTCTTGTGGATTGACAAGTTGCTCTAGATTGGCTGAGGAACTTGGATCCCTTGAGGCATTTTTATTTTCTAGTGATTCTATGTATTCATAAATTTGTTTTTGTATTGGATCTATGCTCAGGGATCCTCTACTGGGGATACCTTCAAAATACTCTCTAGGAGAGTTTTGAGGACTGTTTGTAATTCAAGTATTTTCAAGAGATGATATTGGGGTTTCTCCTTCCAGATTGATGAACTCTGTTTCCTTTGATGATACCTTCTTTACCATTCCTCTGAGCCTAGAGCTTCTTCTAAGGGGTTTTACGTTCTCCTCCTTTGCACCCTTTTTCTCTTTTCCTATATTTTCCTTCCGTTTGATTTTTCTCTTAATCTCTGTCAATTTTTCAGATCTTGGTTGTTCATCATCACTACAGGAACTTATCACTAGGTGCACGAGGTGAGGAGAGCCACGCGTGGTCTAGAAACATGGAAAGCCTGCATTGTGCACATGAAGGGAAATGAGGTTGACTATGCAAATAGGTGAGTACGAAATGGATCAAGTAATCCTGGATCTCGGTTCAGACGCAAATATACTACCAAAAAACATGGGAATGCATGGGCATACCCGCATTACAATGGTCCCCTATTCAGTTACGAATGGCGAACCAACATAAGATTTTTCCCATGGGAAGATTGCAAGGGTTAACAGTCGATATTGAAGGTGTGAGTGCGAAGGCAGATATTGAAGTGATAGAGATTTTCGATGACAACAATCCCTCTCCCATGCTATTAGGAATAGACTGGGCCATTGATATGAATGGAGTCATAAATTTGAAGAAGCGCAAAGTGATCTTTGAGAAAAAGTCACTACGTGTGGTAGTACTGCTAGATCTAGCCGAAGGCGCGCGATACACTGAACCAGTGCGCAATGAAGATATTGATTGTATTTACAAGATAACTGCACGAGAAGAATATTGGGTGAATCCAACTACAGATGGAAGGATTTTATGGGAGCGTGAAATCTCCTGCACTTCGGATTTAGATGAAGAGATAGAGTGATGGCAGAATTGACTGCACGAAGTAACAATGCTTAATTTCAACATGATAATTAGATCATTGCATTGTGTGACAACAAAGGCAATGGAGCTACTGACATATGATGGATTGTCAGTGGTGGATGAATTTCTGAGCAAATTTGAAAGCGTAGTACCAGAACAACAACGGTTTGATGTGCTGAAGTGGGCACTGCATGCAACACCCACACAATGGTGGGGTATGCATCAAGGGGCAGAACAACTTGCACTCCCACCTTTCTCGATGGGTACAAACATATGCTGTAAAGCCCGCGCAAGTGCACACCAGCCCCAGAATAGAGAATCAAAACAAATCGCAGCAATCGGAAAGGCAATTCCCACTACGAATTCTCCATGATGAAGCCTTCGATAGGGTGTGCCGAGTACTGAACAAGGTTCACCAGGCGAGAATAAATGATTGGGACCTGCGTGTGCCAATAGTTCGATGGGCCTACTGGACCATGTGCAAAACCGTGAATGCGTAAACGATTCCAAAGGTGCAAAATGGAGTGGAGACCATAATAACTGAAAAAAATACAAAAAGGAATCCACACATACTGGACCCTGTAGTGGTGACAGTGCGCGATGACTAGGAGGAAGAAATCACACATCTACGAGAGGTTGAACATGTAAGGATTCAAGAAACCATCCGATGAGGGAACCTTAGACTTCGCGAACTCAAAAAGGACTGGGTACGATTGAGGAAGAAAAGCATTTTGATGGACGTTGAGATCAAGAGGCTGAAAAATGAGATCACATAGGCATGTCTCGTCAATAAACCAAGGATGACAAGGCAAGATACAGATGATCATACCACTGCATTAGAAGAGTGTCGCCTAGAATTTATGACTCTGCTGCCATGGTTACGACTGCACCTCACCAAAAACAGTAACCAGAGGAGTGCACTACATATAGTAGAACGTGCGGCACTGATAGTCATGCAGGCAATTGAGGAGGTTTCGTGGACTATGCTGGTAGGCGAGTTGTAGTCTCGAACCGATGGTGCGACCACCTAACTAGTTGTAGGGAGCACATCTCAACGCTCCAGATAGTTGAAAGAGAGCATGGGACTCAAAAAGAGTCTATTTGGGAGGTGTGTGATGAGGGAGGTGTGCGCAGAATCAACATGGCACAAAGTTCGTACCTGTGCACGGGTGGCTGCACTACCAGACAAGTAGGCTGGGAAGTAACCGTTGGTATCACTATTCATGATGAGATGTCCTATTTAAGGAAAAAGGGAGTGGGCGATGGGCATTTAAGACATGAATTAAGAGATAGATTTAGGGCAATTTGTTGCCAAGAAAGCATTGATGGCTTAGAATTGGGGGGAATGGTCGAAATTGAATTCAAAAGGCACTATAAAACTCCAGGGGCTAAACACGAGACAACACTTGTTCATTTGAGATTTGAGCAGTTGATTAGAGCATAAAGTGTTGAGCGCCGAGCAAGATTTGAGCCTCGAAGTTTGCGAACGACCACAAACAGCTCAAACAGGATGACGGCTACCAAGAGAGGTTTGGGCTATGCAGAAGGAACCACTAACAAGGCTGCACAGAACCTCATAGTGCATGATGTTCCCAGAGACACTAGGGTCATGTCAGAAATCTTGAAATCGCCTCAGATAGCAAGGCCCGAGAAGGATAAGCAGGCAGTGGGACCAGTTTGTATGTCCTCGTGGAATCCATGGTTTGGTAAACTCTCAATGGAAGAAAAGTGAAAGGTTATCACCATTGCGATAGACGACAAGGAAGAGGACCTATAGGCTCTCGTAGATGAGATAGAAGTAGTAGAAGACATGGAAGAGGACATTTAGCTGGTGCGTGTTGCAGTGCAATTTCCTAAGTACATTCCTCCATGGAAAGGGAAAGCTAAGATACCTAAGGATTTGGATGCCGCTAAGAGTGAACTCCAAACCCCAGTCCTTCCCGATGGAATCGTGTTTGAGGACTCAGCCCTAGGCCGCATGCCCATAATGAAGTTTGAAGATTGGGACCTCAAAGACAATGAGAAGTTCTCATATTTGGAGACTGAGAACCTCATGAAGCAGAGCATGGAGGGGTTATTTACAACACTAGAGCCGTAGAAATAACTACGCGGTGTGGAGAAGGCCAGAATACTTCAGCTACTATGGATTCAACACTTTCACCACACACCTATCACAATTTTCATCACTAGGCAGCTGCTTTACTTGGTGCATGATCGGTTCTTATGGCTAGAGGAGGCTATTCCCATCACGACGGATCTCATCCATAGGATTTCTTGGCGCCCCTATAAAGGAAAGGACCCCACAGAGATAGTCGGAAAAAGTGGAGATTTGGCACTCACAGAGGTCATGAAGAAGAAATAAAAACTGGAAAAGAAAAATAGGGGTTATGAAATCAGTAGCATTAAGGATATAGGGGTGTGCGTAGCTACCCAACTCTTAGTCAAGAAGGTAATGTGAAAATGCCGCGGAGAAGATGTACTAGCGTCGGTAGTTGCATTAGTAGAACAATGCACTGAGGGGGTCCAATTCAATTGGGTTGAGTTCCTCTACGAGGAGTTCCTAACTAATTGCAAGGAAGCCTAGGAGCAGGGTAAGACCTTCTACTATGCGTGGTTGCTCTTGTCTATTTTACTGGTAACAGGGGAGTTTCCTGAGGACAGTCAGTTCCCTAATATTGAACAGGACTTACCAGAGGCTGTAAAGTTATATGCATCGCTCTAGGCTACTAAGGACACCACGTGGATCCGCGAAACAAAGATCTTTTGGGTGCTCATGGAGGCGAGCGTCTCGATGTGGGTCAATAGGAGGTCTGCCTGTCCCCCATAGTGTACAATAGTTTGCGGAACTTTGCAGACTTTAAGGAAGACATGCATAATGTGTATATCAAGTCGTGTAAGGGTCTAGCATAGACATGGACCAAGCTCCCCTTCATCGCCATTGATGATGTGATCTTCTTAGTGCTAGAATCATGACCTCCCAAGTGGTGCGCCTCGGATCTGGCGAAGAAGGATAGAACAACAGCACAAGAGTAGAAGGTTACAACCAAGTTGCGTATCACCCAGTTGGCCTAGCAAAAGTGTAATGAACAAGCAACCACAGAGGTAAGGGTTGTGCACAAGGCAGTGAAAGCAGCCACAGAGCAGGCAAAGGCCGCCAAAAAAGTAGTAGCAGTGTAGGAAATAGGGGCCACCACAACACAGGAGAAATGGGGCCAGAACTTATCTAGAGGAAAGGGAGCAGACATAGTAGAAGGCACAGACCTGAGCACAACGTCCACCCAGCTGAAATGGCCGCATGTCACGAAGAGATCATGTCCACAAAAAAAGGTCAATGCATCCAAACTGGACATCGAATCAATTACACTGATAGAAGGTGACCTCTATGACATCATCGACACAGTTTGTGAGGTCACCAGGGAAGTGCTCCAGGAAGCCATGACAGAGCAACATATTGTGTTGGGGACCCTAAGGGCATAGCTAAAGGAACTTCAGGTGTGGGTCCCACAGGAAGGAGCAGTAGCCACCTACAGCACTGCAGGTACATCAGCAGTGGAGTAGCTGCTACGCACAAAAGTGGTCAACACCATAGTGATACTGGAAGGAACACTAATAGTGGAGAACGAAGATGACAGAGCCACTGTAAGTAGGATTAAGGGAATGGGCCATAATTTGGCTGCCCTTCTGCAAGACACATTGTATCAACTATAGGGTAGCATCACAGCAGAACTCTGTGCCAGGGGGGGTTGCATGATCTAGGTATTGAGTGAGCAGAAGATCAACATTGAATAGCTCAGCCTGCAGCGTGATGAGATAGTGCCATAGAATCAGTAGATCACACAAATAGTTGATAAAGCCTTCCGACGTGTTCTAGAATTGTCCATCGCTGCCAACATACCCACAAAGATGAGGATCCACTATCTAGCAAGTGGACTCTGAAGCGCACACGAGGAAACAACATGAGTACAGATGGAGCTGAACCTCCAAATTGTTGAGCTGCGAATGAAGGCGTAGTCTTCCACTCCTCCGAAAGTTAAAGAACAGCCTGTTGGCACGATTCAAAGAAGATTGGAAGAAATTGGATGGGTAGTGTAGGACTGTACTAGAATGTTGGACCAAGCTTTTGATGTCCTCACATCCTTGCAGGAGGACCCCAACATACAACACTTGGAAACAGAGGCGTGCGAAGTACAGGAGCAGTATGATAGTGTAAGGGGAACTGCGTAGAGAGTCATCCTCAACCAACTGCTAGCAAATATGTAACAAGAAAGGGCACTAAAGGAGTAGGTGGATGCCGCCAGATAGAATGAGGCACTTCTCAAAGTGCGCGTCCAACCTTGGATTGATGAAGCCTTCACCATTATGACCGACATTGAGGGCAAGCTCGCACAGATGCAGGAGATATATGCGCTAAGGTAGGTAGTGGATCCTCACAAATAAGCATCAGAGGAACGCATGCAACAGGTCTAACAAACCATAGAATAGTGTGTCACGGACATCCGAGCAGTACAAGACCAGTTGGAGGGGCTCCATGCCAAGATCACCGCATTAGCAGAGTGACTCAGGACGAGTGATGATGGTTGTGTTGGGAGCCTGTTGGGCATGGAATCCCCCCATCGCATGTTTTGGCGCTCAAAGCCCATGTTTTGGTCAAAGGTTTTGTAAGACTCCGTGAATTTTGGGTGCGGAGCACGAAGTATAGGTTAAGTCATAGGGTTGTCCACCCTAAAATATTGCAATATAATGTAAAGTCATGTCAGCCTACCCATGGTCCACGGACCATGGGATTGTCTAAATAGAGCAAGGCTCTAAGTTTTAAAGATACTTAATAGCGAAGGAATAAGAGAGAAGAGTATGAATGGTTCAAGCTTAGAGTAGGATTCTAAGTGTATTGGGTTGTGGTAGTAGGAAGAGGCTCTGCAGCTGAGTGCGTGGACCCCTGCAGCTAAGTGCGCAAGGCAGTGTCGAGTCTATAATCGGGACTGAAGATTAATAAAGAGAAATTGATTCTTATTTCTGTGTATTCACTGTGCATTGCCTCCTTTACATTTATACTGGCTATCTATTGCGCGCACTGATATGATTGTTGAATATGCTATAATAATCACTAAACTTACACACACAAGTTAAGTAATTGGGTAATAATAGATTAAATAGCAAGGAACTTGGGTATTATACGAGTTTCACCCTGATTAGGACTACATGGAAACAACATCACAGGTTGCGAAGGAATAACAAGTGTGCGTAGTGACATGCGCGATGGGTCATATCGCAGACCTCTAGAAGACTATCAGACATCCCCAGGGTGTGGAAACCTGGTTCTAGCACCCTCCCATACTACTCCGGGTGAGACCTCATTCCGCGCTCTACAGACTGTTGCCAAAAGGGCCAGTACTACTGGGATTTTCTTGACTAAATCACCTTTGAACCTGGGTCAGGCCCATACAAGCCAACAGGAAGTGAAAACCAAGAAGCTGGAGGATAGAATCAAGAAGGATTTTTTCGATAAAGAGACCAGGATGATAACGTAGGGTGCACACGATCATGTTGACAAATTGGGGGACTATCACCGAGAATTGATCATCTTGATGCCTTGGATTGGACCACATATTACCAAATGGATAAACCATGGTGGCGCAATGGTAATGATAAAATGCATGACGCAACTAGAAATAATAAAAGGTGTGTATTTTCTATGAAAACAAATGAATGACTGCATGAAACCCGATACAGGTGGCACGACCACTTGAGTAACTGAGGGAAGCACATGCTTAGCGCTCCTGGTAGTTGGAAGGAGGCGTGGGACTATAAATTACTCTGCCCAGGAGCTGTGCGATGTTGGAGCTGTGCGCAGAAGCAAAGAGTCACAAGGTCGGCGACTGCGCAGGGGGGGTTGCGCTACTATGTAGGTTGGCTGGAAAGTGACCCTTGGAGTCACTATTCATGATGTGATGCTCGACTTGAGGCCAAATGAAATGGGCGGTAGGAATTTAAGGCACGCTTTATGGGAAAGATTTGGGAAAATTTTCCACCAAGTGAGCATTAAAAACAGAATCGGGGTGAATGGTCGAATTTAAATTGAAAATGCACTATAAATGACAAAGGGCTGCCCAGTAAACAACACTTGGTCATTTGCGAATTGAGTTGTCATATACCCTGCATATTTAGAGCAAAGCCTTGTTTGACCTATGCAGAGCATTGATTGATCCCCTAATTACACGAGTGATAAATTTCTGGTTGTCCACGATGGCAGCATCTAAGGAAGTTATGGAAATTGCAGAGATGACCGTCGAAGAGTAATACCAGGTTCCCCCTTTTTTCTCTGAAAGTGATTTGATCATGTTGAAGTCCCCACCCATGATCCATGGTACTCCATGTCTATCTCTTGGATCCACAAGAGAATCTAGAAACCTACGTTTGTCATCCATTCTTTGAGGGCCATAAACATTCATGACCAGATAAGTCTTTCTATCTCCCACAGGTTGAATAACCACTGATAAATAGTTCCTAGATGCCTTAGAATCTATTATACCAATCTTCTAGGGTTTCCAAAGAGTGAGTATGCCTCCTGCTGTATTATCTTCTTTGACTTCTAGAAAGTCAAATCTATTGAGCCATTTTGCTGTGAATTTCTTTTATTTTTTGAATGGAACATTTAGTTTCCTGGATAAAGATCATATCTGGAGCTGCTTGTTTCATTCTATCGCTAAGTATTCTTTGTTTTCTTTTACTACCTATACCTCTGATATTCCAGGATGTGAACTTCATTATTAAAGATTTGTAAAGGAGTAGCTGGTTAGGTGTTTCATCTTACCTGAATCTATCATTAGCTTTCCACATTCCATCAATAAATCGTTCTACATTTTTCTACCTCTTTTCTTTCCTGGGTTTCTCAGAGCTAATCCTCGTGTCATTTTCATAGTTTTCACACCTTCGTTGCCTTGCCTTTCATTGTTTCTTTTCCTTTCCATCCCTTTAGCCTAAGTTTTCCATAGGAACAGCTGATGTACTCTGTTGAACTCTTCTTGAGGTAATGAGTCTACCCCTCCCATGGTCCCCTATTTCAAGAACCCTTCCAGATCTAGGTATTCTCTATCAAAAATCTCTTCTAGTTCACGATCCTCCATTTCCATCTCACTCTGGGTCATTTCCTAGTCCATCTCCTGTTCTCCATCGCTCATCAGAGTCTCTTTCTGTCTATTAATATCCTATGTTGGTTCACTATCTTCTTCTTTCTCCTTCTCCCTTGGGCTTCCTTCCATTACCTGATCTACTTTTGTTATCTCTTCCTCTTCTTTGAGTGCTTGCAACCTATTTAGATTGGCCTGTTTCCCTTCTGTTTGATGTTGCTTTGGCCCCCTTTTACCCCCTCTTCCTCTATATCCCACTTTGTGAAAGCTTTCAGTACCTTTCATTGTGGTAGCTTTACTTTTGTTCTCTATTTTACTGAGAGGGTAGTCTCTAAATAGGTTCCCATGCTCATGGTACCTGCGACATTTGAAAGGAATATGTTTATAATCTACTGTTTTCATCCATTCTTCAACAAAAACTTCCAAGATGACCTCATCTGGTAGAGCTCTAGGGAGATCCATCTCCACACATATTGGTGTGAAGGAAGTGTATTTTCCCCTTCTGGTGGCCTCAAAAGCTTTAACAAAACACTGTAATTTGTTTCCTATGGCAGATAACGATTCCGTTTGCCAGTAATCAAGAGGTAGGGAATAGAGTCTTACCCAAACCGGGACCGAAGTGAAAGTCTTTCGCTCTGGGACAAAATTCATCATCCATGACCACATGTAGAGGCCTGTTGCTGCATAGAAGTAGGGCCCTCCTTCAAACACCCTCTCTTTGTCCTCAATATTTGTAAAGACCACAATGAAGAAACCCTTTGACCCAAGATGTAGGTCTATGCTTCCTTCTGGTTTCCAGTGGTATTTAATCCACACTTGTAATTCCTTTTCAGTAGGCCATAATCCCATGAATTTACAAGTGATAGCATAGGTCCTCATGTGGTCCCTGTGTGCCTACAGAGAAGGATCATTTAAAACTACTCTGGGTGTGACCTCAGCCTTGGGTTTACATGGC